>CAAKMY010004101.1:369-14499 GCA_901111285.1 Corrigiola litoralis
GATTGCAGCTAGCGCGCCCCCTTTCAATAAGTTTTTCAGTCAGCTGAACGCCGCGATTGATGAGTAGGTAGGTAAGTTAGGTCTACCTCGTGCAATCGTAGCTTCCTTCGGTTCTGGAGGTTGCTTTCTTCGAACTATCGCTGTGGAATCTCCCAGATTTATCATGTAGACTCAATTCGTAACCGGTTGGTTACGGCTGGGGCGTATGGGACGAAAGTCGGCCTTAGTGATCCGGCGGTGCCGAGTGGTTTGGAACTTTAGGAGGTTCCCGAAAAAAGATAGCGAAAAAAATTATCCAATGTAGTTCATGTGCCTAAGAAAGACGGTAAGGTTAGAATGTGTGTCGACTTTCGAGACCTTAACAAAGCTAGCCCAAAGGATGAATTTCCATTACCTCACATAGACATTTTAGTGGACAACACTGCGGGTCACACACTCCTTTATTTCATTGAGCTTTAGTCTAACCAGACACACCTCTCAATGCAAATATGTAGAAGTCTTCTCAACATTTGCTTCCAACCCATAAATTTGAGCAAATTCAGCTAAGCAAGAAGAGACAGCAATAACATTGGCAACATTTCCTTTTGGAAAAATCATAAGATCATCAGCAAAGACCACGTGTATCAGATTAATGATCTTGCATTTGGAGTGATACTTATAAGCCATATGATCAGGAAGCAATCTAAGGTTTTTAGAAAGCACTTTCAGAGGGCAAATTCTCTTTTAAATATCTAGGATTACCTATCTATGCAAGCAGACCTCATGATATGTATGAAGCTCTTGTTCAGAAGATTTCTGATAAAATCACTCATTGATCAAAAAGATTTCTATCTTATGCAGGGAAAGCATAGCTCCTTAATTGAGTCATCTTTGGTTTGGAAAATTTTGTGATGTGGTGGTTTGCTCATACATGTTGTAGTAATTAAAAAGATTAACAGAGTTTGTAGGAGATTTTTTGGGGGATTGCTGAAAATGGTAGGAAGCTGACCATGGTTAAATGGAGTTCTTTATGTTCTCCAAAATTGGAAGGAGGTCTTGGGATTAAAGAAGAGTTGAGCTGGAACAAAGCCATGGTTCTCAAGTGGTTTCACAAGCTGGAGCAAAGCATGTGGTCTAGATGATCATTTTTTTATGGTGTTAAGAGTGACTCAGTTTGGACTATCCAAGCAAGACCATACAATTCTGTTGCAATTAAATATCTGATCAGAATTAGAAATTAATTCATAGCTAATCATCAGTCTTGCAAAAACGAAAGTTGTTCTAGTCAACGGTCAGTTTCTAGTAAACTTTATGTGTCTAAGGTTTATCATTTGTTCAGGAATAAGGAGACTTTGTCCATTTCTTTTAAGCCTCTCCTAGATAACTCAATTTTCCCTAGGCATTGAGTTATTGTTGTACTAGCTGCCAGAAACTCACTACTTACAGACTCTAATTTACAAAAGTGTACTTTCCAAATTGTCAGCAGATGTAGACTTTGTGGAATGGACTATGAAAACAGATATCACCTGTTCTTTAGATGTTCATTTTCAAGGGAGGTTTTGTTGGCCATCTTATGTTGGTTGGGATTTTAGACTCCATTTTCAGTCCTGTCAAGAGGGTTGTGTTGGATGAGTAGATGTATCATGGACAGAGGTAGAAGAAAGAAGATGTGCAGATGTGCTTTGGTTGCAGTGGTTTCCAACCTTTGGTCTGAAAGAAACTCTCGAACTTTTAGTGAGCAGGGTTGTAAATTTCTGAGAACATTAAGCAAACTGTTCTAGTTATATGTTCTAGTTCTTGATGCTTTTTCCTTACTGTTTTGCTAGCTTCTTGTAGTGGTTGGCTTCCATTTTTGGAAAGCTCATTTGGTTGGTTTTTAGGTTGTATTAATAGTTGCAAAATTTTAATACAAAGGCTAGCTAAATTCCTTCCAAAAAAAAAAGAAACGATGAAATTATAAATGAAATAAATCGTACACAAAAAAAAAACAGAAAAACTTTACTTGCCTATAAAAGAGCAACTTTACAGATGAAATAAAACAAGCTCACCATTTCACCGAGCTCTTCTTCCAATTTTCCATCTTATATATTCTGAGCTAGTTTACAACCCTCCACTATTATGTGCCTGCAATGCAATTATTCGCACAATTATAATAGAATGGAAACAAAAAGGGATACGAGAATATAGCCAACGCATTGATAAGGCCTCTGTTTTCTGGTTATTTGAAAGTTGTTTACAAACACTTTGTACTGTACACTCTTTGGCATCTGTACAATTCATACACGGTATACTATTTATCAATTGAAAGTTAGCGTTCATTAAATTCGTCCTGTAGGAGAATCTCATAGATGTCAGTTCTAAGATTTAGCTCCTTATCCCGCATCACCTCTTGGAGATCCAACAACTCTTTCGCACTCAAAATGCTATTAAGTTTCTGGAAACCATCGAGCCAAAGCATCTTTGACCTGAATACAAGACGAGTTTATAAGACAACAGGAACAAGAAGCAGCGGGACTAATCACATACGAATTTTTTTTCAGGTACCAAAAAGTTTTCACTGTTGTAGCAAGATAATCAGTGAAAGAATTTTGAAATCACTCGTGGAACTAAACAATGAAATTTCCTCTTCATTCATGGAATTTCAAGTCCCTGTGTTGACTTACATCTAAGACTAATCAGAACATAACAGTTGGACGAGACCTATATAAGAACTTTCTTAGTAAGAACAATCATGAATTATGTCCTACCATAGCTAATATAGAAGATCCCAAAGGAAGCAATTATGATACTGGAAAGTCTCATAAGATTTCATGCCATAGCTTACTTTTTTTTTTTTTTTTGGTGAATAACATAGCTTACTTTTTTTTTTTTTTTTTTGGTGAATAACATAGCTTACTTATTTGAGCACATAAGTCCCAATGTGGGAAATTCAAGCAAGCATTTTATTAAGCATGGATGGTAAGGTGGGTTAGATAAAGAGAAAATTATGTTGAAAGAACATTGAATGCATGTGATTTGCCAAATATCATACAAATGTCCAACTGAAAAATGTCCAGAGAAAAAAGTTCATAAGCAGCAACATTATTTATGGTGAAGGTAGTACACTTAATGAATGAAACTTTATAATACGAATTACGCATAACACATGCAAAATAACATTACAGAAGGAAAACACCAGCTCTGTAAACATCTTATAAGCATTCTTACCAAGGACACGCATGAATAGCGCGGAAAAAAACTCTTCTTGCAGCAGAAAAATTTTCCTTTTCAATCTCATAAGCAACATAACAACGCCACAGTAGAACAGATGAACGCAACCTATCGTTTGCCAATGCTCTCTCAAACAATCCATGGATCCTATGCCCAGAATCTCCTCTGCTCAGCTCATACGACAAAGCAAACAGCCAAACAATAACAGATGGTTTCCTGTGCAGATAGAAACATCCAACTGATATAAGTACTGCACTTTTGAACACAGCAGCAGAGTGATGATCTACTCATACAGCAGGTGTATTAATAGAAAACATGGAAAGACAATATTCTCTGGAAACATAACAAAAGGTGAACAAAAAGATCCAAGAAAAAATAACCACAGTTACCTAGCAGGGTATTAACTTCAAGCAAGAAATCATTATAGTTAACTATTGTAAAATGACACTTTATGTGATGAGGTTTATACCAAAGCATCCCAACTACTAGGTTATTTAATAAATTGGTAAAGCTTCTCAAGGGTAGTCAAGGAAGTTTGTATAGTTTATTATAGTTTAAGTAAGGTGCAAGTGTAAACCTTAATATGCATGGCTTTTCATATGGATGAACAAATAGAGCAGGACGGTATTAGTACATTAAGGGCAGACATGCAGAAAAGCATCACAAGTGTGACCATAACTACTAGTACAAGCAACAAAAAGAATGACACTATTTCAAAGTGGAGCTTCTAAAACCAAGAATGCATTATCACATTACTCCACTCATACTAAGACCTATGACCAAGGCACCAGAACCAAAATTGAGCAGACCTGGACTTGGCATACAATGAGGGTCTAGCAACAACGATTTACCATAAACTAATAACTAAAGTAAATATAAAAGAACAACAAAAAACCATTTCAGCATGTAGTACACTTTTAAGAGGAAAGGGATTTGCTGAAAGAGATTAACGAAATTCAGCACAATTCCATTATTTATTTCTCTTCCTCGACTTGCTTTTGATTAGGGGGAAAAGACCTCAAGAAATGGGCCCTGTGCAATGTAATCTGATAGCTGGTCAAATCAGTTGTAGCTGGTTTTATTAGCTGGTTTGACTCGTTGAATGAATTAGCTGTATCTATAATGGTGTTTGGTAGATAGCTGATAATCGTCTCTATTGTTATATGCAATTATATCCAAATTATTTCCAGTCCTCCAGTGTAAGAAAAACTTGAAAGTTAAACAGATTGGATATTATTTAATTGAAAACAATCCACTCTTAAAACTGCTAATATCCTCCCTCCCTCCATCCCTCTCTCTCTATGGTGTGTGTGGGTGTGTAAAATATGCATCACTAAGTAATCGAATATCTCAAAACAAAGATCTTACTTCTGACAGAGGTCATCAAAGATCCACCGCAACTTGTTGGGCACAGTATACAAATGGCTAAGATGAACTAGGGAGCAAAAGAGTTCTGGATTGAAGGGATATATTTCCAACCCTGCAGAGACAAACTGGAATATTTTTGACAACGTTGCTTCTTGATGATGTTTCTGAAGCATTCTCAATTGGTAATTCAACAATAATTCAAATTGGTAGCTTCGTCTCTTTCTCTCTGCAGCAAAACCCAAAATAATTAGTTGAGTTAATCCAACGTAACTGATGAGACTGCAACATTCATATTGTATGCCTCAAAGTACTCATATTAGACGGAACATAACTTAAAAATGCAGAAAATCGCCCAAAATAAAACCCAAATGGATTCTACGACCTAAAATAAAGAGCAAATGCAGCTACTCCTTCAGATTCAATAAACTCTTGTGGAAGCTTTGGAAAGACATGAATAGGAGAGCAATAAAAGAATTAAAAGCAGCACCATCACGGCATTCAGCCAGCACTGCAAAGGACGATAGAACAACAAGATAGTACAGCAATAGTGCAATTACAAAGAACATCAAGTAATTGAACCCCAAAAAAGATTTTACAATAATATATCATACATGTATTATAAATCTGTTGGGAAATCATATTACTGCAGGACAACAGTGTGTTAATATATGTAATGAACCAAGAACGCAAGAATCAGTCATAACCTTTGATTTGCAACGTATGAGAACAGAAATGTTCTACACATAAAGCCATCATGAAATACATGGCATTGGCTGAGCACTTTACGCAAATATGTTATGGTAAAGGAACATATATCCACAAGAGATACCAATAGATCTTGGCCTAGTGATAAGAATCCCACCTTGTGACCTTGGCGTCATACGTACAAATTCATTGGAGATACCAAGAGGCACAGCCTATTTAAGCAAGAGGCAGTTTGTTTCCTTTTTCCATCAATAGAGCTATAAAGAGAAATTTATAAATACTCATATACCATATTCTTCTATAAAATTCCCTTGGATAGTTACTTTTAATTAGAATCTTGTCCCGCCAACTTCGGAATTGTGGGATCGCAAAACATACATCACATTTTATTAAACCACTTTCGGAAAAACATTTCAAGTTTTTGGCTCAAAATAATGTTTCTGAGCAACGTTACGGGGGAAAAGGGGAGCGGGGGCCTAGTAGGAACCCTCTTAGTCTTCAAGGTGTACAGAACTCATGGCTAATAAAACTAAGATTAAAAGAAAGGTAGAGGGGATTGAAAAGTAAAATTATATATGTTATGAGTAAAATTATAAATATTATGACTTGAGGATTGTACCTGGAAGTACCATGGAAAGAGCATCAGAGAGCACTTTAACTCCAGCTGCCCATCCAGTTGTCAGCTCTTCATATAAAGCAGCTGCACAAATGAGTGAAATAGAACTGTCATCTACACCTTGATTTTCCCGCGATGACCTTATTGCACTTATTCGCTCTTTAAAACCCTGGCGTGCCCTCAGCAATAGTGTGCTCGATGGTCGTTCTTTATATGGGCTATAAGCAGTCCCACTTCCTAGACATGATAATATGTGGACTGCACGTAGAGTGGATTCAGATTCACCACAAGAATTATCAACAAGTTCCACTTCTGAGTACCAGAGATAAAGAATGGGGGAAGCAACAGCCTGGTCTTCCTGTTCAGACAAAACGTTTAAACCATCAAGAAAAGGCAAACATTGTTAACTTTAATTTCACTATTTCAACTATGATCGTCTCCCAATTGAAACTGAAGTGCAGCGCAACTGAACAAGTAGTAATCTTGCTCATAGACTAGATAGCAATTTTACATATCAAAACTAGAGGTAGTAAATTACCAAGAAACTGACATATATGTAACTAAATAGAAACAAAGTGATTTCCGATATAGCCGCTTGTATTTTAGTATTTTATTCTCAATGGTTCCACATTAAAGCACACATTAAAGCAAGTCACTAGATAAAGCTATCCCACAGGTCTCCTGTAAAAGGTATTACAGAAAACTGGGATACACCGTGTCAGGAAAATAAAATGGAAGGAAAAGGTCAAGAGATTCTTGTCTACCAACATACAGACTATTAAGGTTTTATATTGGAATTGGCTATCAACAAACAGAGTCACGTTTACCGAGAGGGGGAAGCTAATGGACAAGAGTGTCAAAACTTTCTACATGTTTACCAACAAACTTAGACCTCTTGATAGTTTGATAGAAAATAAGCATTTCGTTAATCATTTAACTGCAAAGTGGGACAAGTCCTCCTAAGCAAGAAAATTACAAAGATACACAATTGCCTTGCAAAAGAGAAACCGGGATACTCTTGAAGCACCACAAGTAATTTGACCAAAAAGCATGTTATACAACCTGCCCCAACACATACTCCAAGAATGACAACAGCCCCAGGATAACCGTGAATTTTACTCCATCCAAATAAATCAGAATGTAGCCAACAAAGCACTTTTTTTTTTGGGAGGGGGGGGGGATTAATAAACAAGTACATATATAACAGACACCAAGGGAATGATACCCATTTATAAAAGAAGACTTAGCGCGCGCGCACACACACACACACAAAGCCTCAAACCCTTGAGCTAACAAACATTAATTCATGAACAAAAGGAATAAAAGACAAACGCTGTTTTTAAAGTGACAATAAGCTCCAACCATACAGCAACCTAAAAAATGACTTTGCTTCCTCAATCGCGGACTTTTCGCCTTCTAAAAATATGTTGATTCCTCCATATCCAGATGGTCCACCAGATTACCGAATAAGCTATCTTCCAAATTACAGCAGTCCACGATTTGTTCAGCCTTCTATTCCATGCCAAAAGCACTTCTTTGGCCAATAATGGTTGCACCAACTGAAGCCGAACAAAGACCAGGCAAGATGACAAAGAGGAGAAGGTAATCAAAAGACTCTTCCTCAACATTAGACAAGGAGAAACGACTAGTTAAACTAAACTGTGTTCTTTACGCATATCATCAGTGGTAAGTTTACACAAGACCAATTTGCCTCGGAAGGAAACACCAGGACTGATGATTAACTTGCATAAAATCACAAAACTCTTATAAGTATCTTCTAAGCCATGAAGCCAAGTGAAAGCATCCTCACCATTAAGTTTCGGTGTCCATCATTTCCAAAATCACTAATAATATGAGAATCGAATCTTTTTCCCAAATATTAAAGGATTGGGATGAAGTGACTATATAAATGGTAGCATCTTTTTGAAAAGACATACTAAAGACATGGAAGTTGGTGTTTCAAGAGATTTGTCACATCAACGATCATGCCATAACAAAACTCACTATTGACTTTAAACCCACATAAATTCAAGCACTCTTAAGTCCAAACCGGAGAGAATAGACCTCCAAAGGCCAACAAAGCATATTGCCATTGCAAATTCACTCTGCACTCCCATGCAAACCCACATAAATAAAATCCATCAAGGAGGCAGGAAAATTCCACTTTTCCTCACCAATACCATTAATCTACGCCAAATGGAATAAGCCGAATCACAGTAAAAATACAGATGAGAAATAGACCCACAATGTCTCTTGCACATAACACATACATCCGGACTAAGGGCAGGCAGTACCGCCTCTTCAACTTTGTAGATAATCATTAGTTTTAAACCTCCCAAGCACCATAGTCCTGCGAAAACATGCACCTTTAAAGGAGCTTTAGTCTTCCAGATGCCGTTCATAAAAAAGCTACTGACCTTGCTAAAAAAGACATGAAAGTCTTACAACTTAAGACACCTGAAGAATTAGCCTATTCTTTAAATCTACCCTGCCGTCGTCCAGCAACAGACAAATTAAATGTTCACTGCTAATGGTTAGATCCTTATATCAGCATGTGGCACAAATATTTCGGATTCTTGCATTGCCAAAGAAGGCACCCAGCACCTGTAGACGTTTTGCAAGAAAATGTTGTATACAACATTGAATCAACTCCCAAAACCCACCTTGGGCCACAAATAACTGCTAAAGCCCCAAACTCCTCTTCTAAATTCTTTCAGAGATTTTACAAGGACCATATACTGACATAAACCAGAATTCACCACTACCTTGAACATTAAGCAAAACTATGACTGAATAGGATCCAAAGTGCACCTCCAGTATTGAAGCAAAACCCAGTGTCACAAATGATCATAACCGTTCAAGGAGCTCACACCTACAGTAGGAAGGAACTCCCACTCAATAAAGTGAAACTCCCATAAGCTCCAAACTAAAAAATAAGTCAACAGTTTCGAACTTAGTCTCCCAAAAAAAAAAAAAAAATACATCCGGTGAGGCTTTATTCAAGCTTCTTTACCAAAACCCTCTTCCCTCGACCTCTTTTTCTAGTCTTCAAAAGAATGAAGGAACTCTATTAATTAAGATCACAGCTACATAAGAGGACAAGCAATCCTCCTAAGTAACACAAGAGCTCAATCCTTTCGGAGGGGAACATATGGATATTCCTGATCCTGCATCCTTCACCCATTAAAATCTAGGGAAACTAGCAAACCCCACACATATGCCGAAGAATTACAAATTTCCGAGAATAATAGTGTATTCTCCTCCAATCAAATACACTAAAAAGTGGCCAACACAACACCACAAAGGAGTTTCCTTTCCGCTGCTTGACCCAAACCCACAAAATAAACATATAGGAAATCTATCAATGAAGCAAAGGACACACGGTTCTCCTCACTAAAACCCATAATTCGTAACTAAATAAGACAAGTAGCAAAGAAATGAAGAAACAAATGATAGCTAGATTTCCACTTCTGAAACTTCAGGAAACAAACCAGTCATAGACCTGACTATAAACAAGACCATATAGCATGCAGCCCCATGCCCTCCCATTGCCTATACCAGCTTTATAAAAATGACGTCCATTAAAAATCTTGATACTCATAGCCAAAGATAACAGAAGGTCCATCCTCCAAGCCAAATTAGCTCCCATATATACGTAAGATGACGAATTAGTTTCTACCTACAAAACTTGAGAGCTCATCCAGCAATATCCAGACATAATTTAGAAAGACATTGCTAATGACCTTAAACATTAGACAACTCCATGACATGAGTCCACATACAGTAACTCCATGACAACTCCATGACATCCGTCTCCCTCTTGCACCCCCACCCCCCACCCCCCAACACACACAAATAAAAATAAGTACCATTTCTTCAGACAAGACAATATTTCTCCATAAGTGATTAAAGACATGAGCATGATTGTATGCTACAACTAGGGGACAATTATTTAACAAGGAAACAGAATAGAAATGGGGTAAAAGAAGAAACATACAGAGGGCAGCCCACTAATAGATGATAGCGCCATGTCAAACACTTTTCTGGCATGATCAATATTTCCAAAAGCAGCCTCTCTCCGAGCATAAACTCCACATAATAGGACATCCTGGCAAAGAAAAAAGCCACATACAGCGTCGAATGCTGATGATTAGCAATCAGCAAAAACTGGTATCCACCCCTAATATTTATCACTTTTCAAAATTTATCAGTATTCGTAATTATAGTTCTTGACGTGCAATTATCTCTAGAACTTTACTGGAGGGCGAAGCATTACACCGAAAGAAAAGGTTATAGTATATAAGGACAACTGAATACCTGACGGTCATTTTTTAGCAGCTGCTTTGCTAAAGCTCGAGAAGGCATAGTTGTGCGTTGCAACGTGTTTACTCCCACTGAAGATTGCTCTTCAGCAAAAAGAATAGCCTCTTCCAACTTGTAATTTCGAGGGAAAATTTTCAAACATAAGAGGGCTGCGTTGCGCAGAAACTTCATAATTTCCGTCCTTCCAGAACAATTTGTATGGTGTGATAAAGTTTCCAAACTGATAGAGCTACAGCCAGTTTCCGGTGCTCCAGAACTATTCACACTTCCTATATATTGTAGAATACGGTTTGGCAATGTTTCTAAGCTCAAAGTTTTCTCATTCCAACTTGAAGAGTTTGTGCAAATGCTGCAACAAATAGGTAAACAGTAACCTATGTAAATTAAAAAGATAACTAATCACACAGCTAGAATGTGAACAGGGTCCTTGTTTGAGAACAGTCTAAACTGACACAGCGAAACAAAACGAATGCCTTACACATGACCAATGAAGTGGACTTATGAATTTCTATTGTCTAAATGGCATTCATGCCTCAATCAATTTATATAGAATACTTGGTGTATAATGTTTTGCCTCAAAATAATTCCCTATTTATTCAGAATCTATTGCGTACACCTCAGAGTATGTACTCTCAAATATACTTTTATGTACCTTTGGGTACTTTTTGTGGACCGTTGATTAGTGTTTATGTACCACAGTGAAATTATTGCATAATATTAATTTATTAAAGGTACACAAAAAAGTATACAAGGTACATAATATATGCCTAGAGTTGAACTTGAGAGTATGTACTCTCAGGTATACCTAATAATTTGCCCTATTTATAGGTCATGCAGAAGTTAAATGAAAGCTTCTTAAAAAAACTGGTAAATCCAAGCATCTACTAAAAGGAAACAACTCAAAAATCGTACCATAAAAGTAGCCAAAAGTAAGCTTTAAATTCCCCAAAATAGGCTGTCCAGAAATACTAACCAATAAGATATCTCCCCACCAAAGAAATCAATGAACTGCATCACAAGAGATAAACGAGCCTCATCAGATCTTAACGAGAAAAGATAGTCACTGACATCCTCGAACAATATGACTCTAGAAAGTTGCTTTTCCTCTTCTTCAATTGACTCAATACTCCGAGAAGGACCTACAATGTGGGTAAAACTAACTTCAAATAAGTTCCGCCCGGACAAAAGATATAAGCAAAACCAAATTATAACCAAAATCATTATTGTGAATCAGAGGAACCAACAGAAAAGTTTCAGGATTATTATTTGTATGAAGCGGCTTCATAAAAGTTTCAAGATCCTGTTTGTCCAGAGAAAGAATTTTAGTATCAAGATCTTTGGCAGTAGTTGTTGACCAAAAAAAAACACTTTCGCACAGCTGTATGTTAATGAAAGTCTGCCAGAGCAGGGTCTTATTAAGGCAATGGACCAAAGCTCGCCCTTCTTTCTGATATGGACCATGAAAAATGATTTGAATGTGGTTGGTCTCAGTATATGGACTTTCCGTTCCGAACCTTAAAGTGGCCTTAGACTACCCATTTCCTATTTCTATTTTTCTTCCCAAGGAAGAGGGGAAGGAGGTAAGAGAAGCATACTTCTACTATACGAAAGATGTACTGTTACATCAGACACTTGATTAAAGCTTTAAACTTCAGCGCGCAAGAAAAAACGAGAATGGAAATTCAGAGAACCTTCATTTAGGGCGGACCAAGAGAAATTCAAATAAAGGAAGACATTTGGAATAATATATAGTGATCTAAGATGTCAACACAGCCTAAATGCTGAAAATCAATGCCAATAGACTTGACAAAAAACTTCAAAGTTCAGAGAGCAAGAGAAAACGTGAGTGAAAGTTCAGAGAACATTCATTTAAGACTGGACCAAGAGAAATCCATACGAAGGAGGAAATTTGGGATCAGAGATATTAGTCTAGTAAGTCAACATAGCCTACCTTAATGCTGAGAACCACATGGATCACTTATTTTTTGATAGGTAATAATGCGTATATAAATGAGACACCAAGGGGGTGACACCCATAAGCAAAAGAAGGGCAAAAACCTCTACACAATAGAAGGGCAAAAGCTGGAGTCTGCTTACTTGTTGACCTTTATATAGTTCTACAATACAAAACAATTCATTTTACCCGATCACATACTTTCTAATGCACCTGCACTGTGGAGTCCTTTTCTTAGTATCAGGGAGTTCCTGTTCAGCAAAGTAACTGTACAGAGGCGGATACAACTATAAAATAGTAGAACCGCAAATATTTTAGTCTAGCCAGCCAGTTCAATCTTCATAATAGTGAACAGTCAGATAGATAGCATCTCATAGCAATTGTTCAGGCAGGGATACAAGCGCTCTTTGCAAACGCACATGTAAGGCTATGTATGTATGTACCATACCATTGCTATGAGGCTCCCACCTTAGGGACGTCTTACGGATGAGTCCAATGTAAGCAAGCGCACCCCAGCAAATATAATCCGCAAAGAGGCTTTCAGCCTGTTACGTATAATCGCAAAAGAGCTATATTTTTTGCCTCACTTCGAGAAGGCAAGCGCCTTTGCTCTCCGCCTCGCCTTGAGGATCCGGAGACCCTGTAGCCGCGGTGTGCCTAAAGCCTTCTTCTAAACACTGGTTGGAGGATAAAGAATCGTCATCTACATGTAATTACAAAAGGGCCTAATTTCTCTGAAGTAGAGTTATTGGAGTGCCCTTGAAAGCGCCAGAAACCCTAGCCCAAAAAGAAGCAAAGTAACTACCAGCCCCAACCTTACTCCATGAATAACTGCTTTCCGAAAATTAACTCCAATCAAAATACGCCAAAATGTTGCCAACATCTAGACTTCAAAACAACCTACCCTCTTACTTCCATCTGATTCTACATAATCACCATTAAGAAAGTCCATAACAGAAAAAGGACACACTAACTCCTAGCTGAGTTTGATCCAAATTGCATACATGACATCATATTGAAGAATTAAATGATTTACAGCTTCATGGTTTTTCTTACATGTGACACACATGGTCAATTGAAAAGTAGTATAATAGTATTCAGCCTTCAACATTGTGCATGACATGAGTGTTAACTCTCCCTAGGACCATAGTGCAGCCAAAGGCACACACCTCCAAAGGAACTTTAAATTTCCGTAGACTTTGAGAGTTGAACTCAAAGGGAAAGATGTTGGCCTAATCAAAGAAGTCAAAAAGGATCTAGAGCTGAAATAACCCAAAGGGTCTGGCTTCCAAACTCTAAGAATTTCAACATCCAATAAGTGCACATATTCCAAAATGTCAATCAAAGCAGTAACCTCACAACTGTCACTTATATTGGCGTCTCCTCACGTGAAGATCCCAACTAGACAAAATTTTTCACATAGAAAGATGATAATGTTGCATTATACGGAGTACAAAGCCCATAGATATGCAAAAGACTACAGGATGTTTTGGTTGTAAATCCTTATTGAGGTCGAATCCAAGGCAATTGTCCTCCCATTGACTTCGGTAACGAATCCGATTTGGAAAGCCAAAGTTCCTCTTAAGGTTGGGCCTTTTGGTTGGATATGGTCTTGGCTAGAGTTAACACTTGTAATAATCTTCAACAACCTAGGCTATCTAGTGTGCTTGGATCGAATGTTTGTGTTAAGTGCTCGAAAACTTGTGAGACTATAAATTACTTTTTTCCGGCTATACAGACTTCTAGCTCAGTTCTCAGTGCGGAACTGCCTCTACATTTCGTTTTAGTTAAGGAACCAAGACAAAAAAAGTTCTTTGATAAAAGAGGTCTGGGCTTCCTTTGTTGAAGTAAATAGTGTTCATTCCCCAGATAAAATGCAGACATGAAACTCCCATTTTGCCTATCTAGTAGACCGAAGCCGGTAGCTGAAGGAGGGACTTGAACCCTACAAAAAGAGAGGTCGTGATGATATCAT
>CAAKMY010004144.1:0-11099 GCA_901111285.1 Corrigiola litoralis
ATATATATATATATGTATGTATATATATAACAGTAAAAAGTAACACTTGTTCAAAAGAATGACGAATTTAAGGGCTAAGTAAATTCAATTGATTTTTGACATGGTAATCCGTAGACTTTAAATTTTAATTGTTTGTTTATTCTTTGAAAGAAATGTCTCAATTGGATAAAGTTATCCTTTAAATTTTGTGTACAGTCAGCTGTGACTTCGATTTTTTCGTGATTATCATTATCATTGATCATTTCAGTTCATTTTATCCAGATAAGAAATGGAAAATCCTACACATCATCCAGTCATACGTAAGTGGGCATATTGAATAAGAATGTTGATTAGCTGCTTACAAGAATCTCTGTCGAGGAATGAAAAACGTATTATTAGTATTCCATAATGCAAAGAAATTTAAGAAATCACACTAGTCAAAGGAGTCCAAAAAATCATTTGTTTGTACGAATACAGTTTGTTTTGATGTTGATAGTACTTGAGCAGCTGACGGTTCAAAAGGAAGCAACATCATCCTGGCGTGGATCCAAGTCATTGTAAGCTGATATATATTCTAGTCGCAAACCAATAATCTACTTGAGCAAATCTTGATGATCAGCCAACATTTCAAAATAATTTATTTTTAGAAAAAATTGAAAATAACTATCTTTTATATACATTTTTTTCGAAAACTACTACCTTATATGTCAAACTTTCAAAACTACTATATTTTATCTCACTTTAAATCAAAAAATATTACCTTAACCAATCTCATGTCATTTAATGTGGAAACTTTTTATTAAAAAAGAGTATTTTTTCTCCAAAAATCCTTAACCGACTTTGCTTTATCCATTTAATATCTAAGTTAATTAAGGAATTTAATAAGAAAGGTTTTTTTTTCAATAAAAATTTTCAAAGTAAGTGGCATAAAATAGGTTAAGTTAGTGTTTTTTATCTAAAGTGTGATAAAAGGCAGTAGTTTTGAAACTTTGACATATAAGGTAATAATTTTTAAAAAAAGTGCACATAAAAGATAGTTATTTTCAATTTTTTCTTATTTTTATTCAAATTTAGACATTCTTATACAAATTTTTTGCACCGTAGAGTGATATGCACGTCATGAGCATTGGGCTCAGAGCAACTTGAGAAGTACTGACTACCTACATTTCGGAAATTGATTTTACACTCTTTATTTTGATTTTAACACTCCCCTTATAGGAGTGAGAAATTATTCCACAAAAATACGTTCTCTCACATGGAAGAAATTAGTGGAAGTGTAAAAATAAGACATGTGACTGTGAAAATCATTCCCTTCTGTTGATATAGATTAACACATTCTTTATCTATTTTTTTTACGCGTGTTAAGGTGATTTTTTACTATTAATAATTATATTCATGGTATGAAACTCATAATTGTTAGATTCGTATTTAAAAAGTTTAATAATTTTTATATCATTATTTTTCCATATATATTATCCAATGATAAAGTTAGGGTTAGGTTTTGTCGCCCCTCTAGTGTTACAATTAACTACATTTTTAGTAGAATATAACAAGAAAAACTAGATTGACATCAATAAAAGATTAAGCAATACGTTTCGCAAAATAGACTAATAAGATTGTTGAAAACTGATAAGTGAAGGTGACTGAAAACTAATAAGTTACTTGATTAGGTAGTTGAAATTTAAAAACCGATAAGTTTCTTGATTAGGTAGCTGAAATCTAAAAACTGATAAGTTACTTGATTAGGTAGCTGAAATTTAAAACCTGATAAGGTAACTATTTTAAAAGAGTTGTTTGGCGCAATTTGTTAAACAATCAACTGATATTTGACAAAATGACATAAAAGGGCCTAATTATATTTGAAAATAATATAAAAGATTTATGATCAGTACCTTATTTTTTTTTTCATAAACTACTTGGGTTAGCTTAAGAAAATGTTGTTACGAAACACTACTGTTTTGATCAAATAAGTTTTCTTTAGTCAAACAAGTCAATATTAGCTTATAAGCTACTGAAATGGCATGCCAAACATAGCATTAATCAATTAGTGACTGAGGTTGCAAGTTCGAATAATTCTATTGGCAGCGTCTCACATGCTTCCTTGACTTCGTTTATGTTTGTAGTTATATAGAAAAAATGTAGAAGCAAGTTTTGGTTCTCATTTTCCTATTTGTTCATATATTCTAGCTTGATATGATTTTTTTTCCTACTTACAAAAGAAAAATAAACTCTCCAATGTTGAATTTTTGACTCTGTCATTGATTATATATTGAGTAATTAATGCTCAAATCTATCTATCTATCTATGCAATATTGTTAAAAGACGTTCTTGGCACGGTATTGTGTTATGTCATCTTTCATAAAATTTTGCCATGTCATTATATAATATTCTTAATTAATTTACTTTTTTTATTAAATTTTTACATCCTTTGTAATTAAAATGTTTAATCTATCAATTAGTACACATTTAGTGATTACGACAAATTAATGGAATAAAACTAAATCTATTCTCCTTGAAAAAAGATATAAGAAACGAAATATAAAAAAAATACGAAAACATATAGTAAATTAGAAGGTTAACTAAGAAAGATATTATAAAACAACCCCGTGAATTTCATGGATCCAAAAACTAGTATCATTTTTAAATAAACGTTAAAGAGTACATATTGCAAATCTTTTGGAATGAATATATTTTCTTTTTGTACCAAAAAAAAAATGAATATATTTTCTTATTAATTGGTCTTGGCAGAAATTTCATAATGTCAAATCATTAAATGTACGGATCGATCAATCGATCATGTCAAATAATTTTTTTATGAGTCGCTAATGGACGATGGTGGGTGGCTGGGTGCGTTCAACTTGCACTCATATGTTCACGGTCGTTAGTATAGTTGCACCCCACACGGTCTCACAATTAAGAAAGGACAGCATGAACATGCAAAACATGGATTTTCTTAAAGCACATGATGATATGTGATCCATAAAGATGTCTGTAAATGGGTTATGGGGTTCCAAACCACTCAAGTTTATTTTCATGGAGTTGGTAGAGTTTAACATAATTGTTAGCTTGAGGAGTAGCATGCATGATAAAAACACCTTAAGGGATAAAACGTAAATTAAATTAGTACTATCTAGGAAAACTATATACTTTAGAGTTGTTTTTCAACACTAAATGATCCCAACGCCTGCATATGTGTCAAGGACAGAAACAAGAATATATTGGCAAATAAAGAAAGAAACAAATATTAGATTAGAGACGAATTTTTGTAATTTCCAAATGAAAAGTTGGAGGGAGAACATACCATTGTTGGAAACAAAAAACACTGAAACCAGATCCCATCAAGCTGGTTGCTAGTGGAATACGGAGTGTAACACCATACCGAACCAAAGTCATAGAAAAAGGACTCACATTATAGCCTTCATCATCCTGCGGGTTTTCGGCGTAGTTTGGGAGAGATTGTTGCATGTTATAGGAGCAATGTTCCCAAGAGGTGATTATCAATATATACTTTTGTATTTGGTAACCATTTTTTGTGAGAGGTGGGAGCATGGTTCTTAGAACATGCAAAAAATAATCTTAATTTAGACTTTGCGCTAGCACGTGTATTTACCATTTTGCACTCAAAAATTTTTTGGCTAGACTTACAGGAAAAATAGTTTTGAAATGTGTAATGCAATATTTTTTAATTTTTTTGACATTGGTCGAAACAAACGAGATACACAACTAAATACACACAAAAGAAACTACACACTAAAGCGACTAGCCAAAAGACCTATCCCAGCGAGGTCGTGAGCACACCAGATGCTTTGCTTTCTTGCCCACATGACCAGGATTTCCGAGGGAATCTTTTAGCGAGATCTTTCGCTTCTTATTATTGTTCCTGCAAAACAAAAGTTTGTTAGTTTTGTAGGCCATTGTACCTTTCCTTCGCCGATCATCTCTCCTCTTTGAACTCTTGTCTTCCACTGCCGAGTATGACTTCACCACAACTTCCTTTCCGATAGAGAAGAATCCACTCAACATGCCGCTATTACGCCTCCTTTTACACATTCTGGCACGCTTTGGAGAAGAACCAGTCAAGCTGTCAAACTTACCATCACATTGACCACTCTCCTCATTACAACCGGAGGTAACAGTCGGCCCTTTCAACTCCTCCAAAACAACCTCCACATGATCAACATTCAGTTGTGCCTCACCTAAACTACCTTTATCATCATAAGTTGGCTCCACCGATTGAGATTTACCATTGCAGCTCCCCTCATCATATCTAATTGAGACAGACGGCACGCCCAATCTCCCAGTAGCAGCCTTATCAGGACTAGAAGTTAGTTGTTCAACAGTTTTACTACCTTTATCACCAGGTGTAAGTGGTAGCGATTCCGATATCATCTTATCATGGAGATTCTTGTCCAAAATTATAGTGTCTTTGGAAACCATTGCTTCCCTCGACATTGCGTCGGAGGGTGTTTCCTTCTGGATAGTAGGTTGTGGGTCGATGACGCGAACGGTCATCACAGAAAAATATGAAGGGTTATAAAAACAACTAATCTTACCCTTTGATAGCTGCTCCAAGCTTGATGCCGAAATTCTAAGAGTTGAAGACTAATTCTTGGTTTTATCGAAAGTGAAAGTTTGGTCTTTAGGCATTCTTTTGCATTCTGAGTCCTCCAAAATATCCTTGTCACCCAAATCAGTTTCTGCATCAACTGCTTCTTCTGAATTTTTATTGTTCAGATTAACTTCCGCCTCCATGCTTTGTTGTACATGGAAATTGTGCAATTCATTTTGTTCAATGTCCATTACAGAAGCCTCACACGCCTTAGCTGATTTGATTCCGAGAGGATCAAAACTTATGTCCCCCCTGCTTTTCCTCTTCTTTTCATTCTCAATCTTTACGGTTTTCCTCTTTGTTTCCTCTATAACCCAACCATCAAGCTGATTACGATCTCTTACTGCTTCCTTATCATAGACCCCCTTACAAGAATCCCTGTTAGACGACATCCCAAGATCTTTATTTTCGTGATTAGCAGAATTCAGAGTTTGCATAATCAAATCAATTCTTTTGATTTCAGTCCTAATCTCCTTGTTTCTCGGCTCAATTGATTGAGCTGTAGTGAAATCGGAGAGTGCAGCACACAAATCCCCTCTCTTAGCATATGCTTGCGCCCGTCGAAAGAGCCCCTTGACATTCTTGCCATCAAGCATCAAGATATTAGAACAAAGTCTGATACATTTGTCAAGTTCTTCAAACTTGAGAAAGCCAGCTGCTTGATTCAATAAACACGAAATAACGAGCTGAAGAAAAATTTCTAATCCATTTGTTTCCATAGACAAAAGGGGAATAATCCCATCTGCAATCGTTTCATAAATCAAAGCAGCACCAACATAATCCCCTCTTCGGAAATAGTCATTACCCAGCTCCTTCATGGACATACCCCAATTCACTTTTCCTTCATCTGACAGTGAATATATATCATCCAATTTACGAAGTTCTCTAGTCAACTTCTCACCAAGAATATTGCCTCTTAGTCTCCAGTAGTTATAATCCATCAGTAAAGCAAGCAGAGACACCACACAAACACACAACTTGCAACCGATACCAGCAAGTAAGCCAACAAAACCCAAAACTCTGACTTGGAAGTCCACAGAGTAACTACTAGACTAAAGATGTACACAAAAAGGCTAAGAAACGAACAAACCCAACTATTGATGCCGATATAATAGAACCTGATGACGAAAAACAGTACCCTATACCACTACTGAGCAGGAATTGTAATTATAGAAGAGCAGAAGATTTGATTTTGATGATGAACAAAAAGGATTCTTCTGGTCTTCCTCAAACTGGCAGCTTGCAATCCAAAAATAACCGATGCATTAGTGATTGATTGCCGAGGACCTGATCGCTAGCCACCTTTCGCTCTCCTACTCCCCTCCCCCTGATCTTTATATTTGTACCGGTGGGGAACTCCGTGTAGGAGTGTCGTTGGCATGGCATGTTGCCCACGTCGAGCTCTACTTCACCGACACTTTAGCACCTGACTTCGGGGGTAATGCAATATTTCACTACACCCTCAGTGCAAGGCCAAATTTTACGAAGACAAAGTGACAAACGTTTATCAGTTAGTTCAACATACAAAACTTTCCAACATATAAAACCTTCTTTGAACTATCCGACTTCATGCACGATCATGAGAACTCTATACTCTGTCTTTAACCTTACTTAATCACTTCAAAATATTAGTCAACCGAAGTTCAAAATCCTACAGACTTATCTAAGGGTCATATTTTCACCCAAACACATCATATCGTGTCCCTAGAACAATCAAAGGCCAACAACAAATCAACCAACCAACGACTGAAGAGAGGTAGTGTAGTCAATCGGGCCGGTCGGGTCAGCTCGAGATGAGTTATATCGGGTTCAGGTCAACCCGGATCATGATAGTTTTCTGGTCCGTTCAATTTCGGTTCGAGTCACATCGGCCAATTCGGGTCACATTAGGCCATTTATTCTTTCAGGAAAAGTCGGTTTTGGATCGGGTCAGTTTTGAGTCAAATTAGTTTTAGGTCGACCTCTAACCGAGTTATTCTTTACTATAATATTAATTTATTAGAACACCCAAAAATATTGGTGGTAGGGATAGCAATGGGTAGGGTCTGAATGGGGTCTAGTAAGATCCAGACCCATATCCTTTTATAGAGTAAGGATGCAGACCCTATCCATATCCTATTAGTCTAAAATAGCAGACCCATATTCGGACCCTACGGATCTGGAGGGTCAATGGGTCCAAAATGAGTCCCTTTTTTTTTTTTTTTTAAACAGCTTTGTGCAAACAATTCTTATATATTGCTAATGTTCCTACTTCCTAGTAACTTCCAAACTTATAATATTTGATCGCATAATTACAGAAATGCCGATTTTTTGATAGATCCCAAAATGTCAAGAAATAACTTACTAAAGTTCCAACATCCGAAATCTGAATAATACAAATTATAAATCCAAAATATTTTTAAATAACAAGTCCAAACAACTTTAAATAAAGTTTCAACGTCCGAAATCTAAATAGTAAAAATCACACGTCTAAAATACAAGTCCTGCGGAAGGTGAGTGGGCGACTGTGAGTGAGAAGGGGAAATGGCCAAATGGGAAATGTTACTGACTATATCATGTTTTCACTTTTTTTTCCATTTTTTTCGTTTAATAATCTAAAAGAGTCTGGCATCGGGTTTGGGTCCGAGATACCAGACCCAAACCTTTTTTATATACACAGGACCCATTTCCTACCCATATTTTTAGGGTTCAAATTTTGAAGATCCATACCCTTAATTATGGTATCGGGTCTGATGGGTCTGGATAGGGTCCAAGACCCGTTGTCATCCCTAATTGGTGGTAATGGGGAAAGTATTTTTCATCTTTCATTTGTTGAAAATACATGTCTCTTAAATGTTTAAACATATAGGTACCGTGTTGATATTAATGAAATCTCATATTATTTCACTGTAATTTTATCAAAACTCATAATGCCTCAATAAATATAAAAATTAATGTCATTGTAAATAAAGCCTATTGAAAATCACTTTGTTACAAATTACAATATCAATATAAAGTTTGACGGCCACATACAAAGTTGAAGATTTGTTTTCACCTCATCGTTTCATTGTAGTGCTAGTCATTACTAAGTAAATTTAAAAAAGGAATAAGCTTGACTCACTGATTTTTTTCTAAGACAAAGTTTGACTAACTGACTAAGAGTTCACAAACCTCATCTCGTTTGGTATGGAGGGAGTTATGATTGGGAGTTTAACCCCCAATGTAGCAAACTCACTTGTTTGTTTAGGTGGGATTGGGAGTTGAGAGAGATTGAGAATGAGAGTTAGGAGGCTCAACTCCCAATGATTTATTGCCAGGGGACGGGGTGAGAATTGGATGGGAATTCATTCTCCACTTTAAAATTACTAAGATACTCACACTTAAAAAACTCATCACTCCATCCAAACCATTCACTCTCACTNNCACTCTCACTTAAAAAAGGATATATAAATATAAATTTAACTTATCCTCAATCCCAATCTCACATACCATACATAGGAGTGAGAGTTATTTAACAAATTCCTACTTAAAATCTCACTCCAAATTCTCAACTCAACTCCTATTCCCAATCCCGAAGACATACCAAACAAGTTGTAAATGATTCTTCCGAGTCCATATCCCCATCGTCCACTTCCCAAAACATTAAGTGCTTCACTGTCCAAAAAAGAACACAATCAATCAATCATACCTATTGCAACTACAAAAAGGCCGTTTGTACCAAAAGAACTAAAAAAGGCCGTGCGCATAGAAAGCGAAATGAATAGCAAGAGTCTGCCGAATACAGCTCTCTTCACCAGCCCAAGAACAAATAGTTCTGCCACATTCGTAGTATGTATGGCAATAGGCCAATAGCCTAGTTCAAAGAACGTGGTAGTTCGCCCAACTATTAAAGCAGACCTTCTTAATACACAACTTTCATCTGGGCTATGGGTAGTCCAAATCATGAATATGGGGGCAGGAGAAACTTTGGGCTGGAGATGGGCTACTTTTAAGGTCGCGTTGATGATCCGCCAAATATGGGTGGAGGTCAATGGTCAATGATCTCCAATTCTCCACCATTTTCTAAACAGACCAGGTCAACTTTGACTCTGCGAGACTTGTGCTGCATAGTTCCATTGTGTAATATGATTACTACAATACTACTCCGGTCTCCAACGCCGTCCGATGCACGTTGCTCGTTACACACTGTATTGTTTTTACTCTTGGAGTACTACTTGTGTTTTATCCTTAAACAATTGAGAATGCTGTATTGGTATTGTCGTTCTTAGGTGGTTAACACTTTAGCTTGACTTTACCACTTGTCATTTACTAGTAGCAATTAGCAAATGGTTCCCTAATACCCATGAATACTTGTAAGGTTGTTCCACCTTAATAAAAGGTCTCAAACTGACGACCCTGAAAACGCAACAATGTTAAAATTCGTGGGAGAGAGTTTAATCGTCCTATTGTCCTAAAGGTCCTACTCCTCCACTCGTATCGAACTAAATTGGATGGAGAATTCCAACAAAGAAAACTAATTCCCTAATTGTAACCAGTTGAATAGCAGCAATAAGTCAATAATCATCCATATCTTCACCAAGGTTTGATATAGCATAAGTGTAATACTAAACAAATTACAACTTGTAACTTTGTAAGTGCTAATCCTTGATGACTAAACAACAAACTGGTAGTTGAAACTAAACTTATTTGCTAGGTTTGCATACTTTTGCTGTTTTAGTAGCATGTAAAACCCTTTAACCGTTCAACTTAGCTACAAAATTTATTTGTAGAAAGCAATTTTTCCATAATTGTACAACCTTTTTTGTAGTAGTGATAAAATTAGTCGGAAATGTATATTTTACCTCTTTGTCATAATTTGGTTCTACAGAATTGTACACAACTTACACAATCTATACAAAACTAGTAGCACCATTATGCATATTTCATGAATCATTGACTGCTGTGGGTCAAAGAAGGTTCACATTTCATGTGAATGCAGCAGGCCCCAAGCTAAGAGAAATCCACAATGGAAGGAGGAAATCAACACCCCATCCGAAATAGTACCACTGTATATTTTCCAACTGGCAACTGCGATTATCCTTTGAAGTTTTGCCAATTGGGCACTACAATGTATAGTGAATAGTCAATATTGTTACTTGAAGTGTTGCATTGTTTGGCGTCAAAATAAGCAAAATAATTATAACCCCCGCTCTTGATTAGACAAGCGGAGCGTAGGAGGCCGTGGTCCACTTTCTCCATACTCCCAGTTCCACTTCCAACCCACGAGATGACGCTCCTATGTTCAATTATAGTCACGTGTGCTGACATTTTCACCATCAATTCCTATTATTTCCCTTCCTAAAACCAAAAAATTGGCATTTGGAGTTACGTTCATTCATAAATTTGAGACCCCGTCTATTTCATTTTCAAGCCCCCCTGGTAGCTACTATGCTAGTATGTTACCAACTTACCATGTCATATTGGTCCATCCTTGAGTGTATTGATCATTTCTATGTTCCAATCAATTTATCAGGCTATCTATAACCTCTTGTGCTGTCTTTCTTGTATATTTCTCTTGCAATTTTGCCGCATTAAGCTCGTTTTGAACTCCACAGTCAAATTTAAGGTGAGGTGGGAGAGTTTGTTGAGTTGTACGTACTTATCCTTTTTGTTAGGATTCATAAATGGTTTTGACCAACAAAAACTTAGATTCCATTTATCACTTATTGGATAAGTCTTTTATTTTAGTGGCAAAACTAATGACTATTATAGTGACGGAGTTTATTAGTAACCAAATTTATAAAATTTGTTAGAAAAATAGTAGAAAAGATAGAAAATTATAGTAAAGTAATGTAATTGCTCTTGATTTCATGCAGCTTAATGTAAGACCAAAAGTTGCCACTCATTCAATTACTTGTCTTAGACATTTACATATGAATATGCAATGTTACATTTGTTTATAGAACTCTCTTAATTTGTGAAGATATGAACTAGCTTATTTTAATGCTCTCCATATAATCAAAAATGAAGAATTTTCTTTACTAGTACAGAAAAAAAAAATTGAAGTGCTTTATTAATCAATCTTTTATCCTTGTTGTTAACATTCTTTAAACATGGTTTGTGTAAGTGTTTGTTCAACCAAATATGATAACAAAAAACATATTGTCGTTTTCTTCTGACATTTTGTTATCACTTTGACAAAAAAAAAAAAAAAACATAGAAACTTATTGGTAATATGATGTTAATATTATCAATTGGATCACATAATATACACTCCTACACTCCTTTATTTGAGAATAGTGCACGAACACACATATAAGAATCTTTTAATAATTTTATTTGTAACTTTTGATTTTAAAGACTTTTATTTTTGAGTTTATATATCGACCCTTTTATTTTTTGTCAAATTAGAAGTCACACTTTAACCTTAAGAGCATGTTTGGCAATAGCTTTTCAAGTAGATGGAAGCTTTTTGACCAGTCAGAAAGTCACTTAAAAAATAGAAGTTGTATTTGGTAAAACAGATTTTCTAGTAGATGGTAGATTTTAAGGG
>CAAKMY010004167.1:0-19422 GCA_901111285.1 Corrigiola litoralis
GGGCGGGTTTTGGGCGGTATGACATGAAAACCATACCCGTCCCACCACCCATGACGGGTACAACATTCTTTTATCCCCATACCCGTCCCATCTCCACTAAAGTGTTATCCATATCCATCTCAGTTGGGGGCGGGTGCGGTGCGGTACCCACTTGTACCCCTACAATGTACTGTTTCTTTCCGATACCCCTGCTATGTCTAGCAAGAAGATGCTACTTTCATGTCCTAGTTCCTAGTTTAGTTAATAGCTTAGAAGGTAATACTTCTTGTTCAAGTGGTTATGTTTCTAAGGACCTCCACAACGTGGCAGTTATATATGTCAATAGAAATGGGCTAGAACACGAACTGAGACTCGATACTTCTAGTAAAACTAGTTGAGTCCATTACCAACTTAACCAAGTGCTCATGGATCGAGGAAGTTTTTTTCTATGTGGAATAATCATAGTGCACAACTACACATAGGTTAATTTGGATTTAGGTGGATTCATGATTTGAAAATAGAGATAGTAGTTCCATAAGTTGTGTCATGATTTTCAATCTTTCTACTATACTATTTTCTATACTTTCTATAATTGTTTACCCCTTTTATATTTAGTAAATTCTTTATATTTGGAATACTATTATGTTACCCCATACAATTAGTTGTATCCGCCCCTCTGTGCACAATGGAAAAGTTCATTACAATGATAATGCACTTGTAGGAGTCGGCATCATCTGGGAGTCAGCCCAAAATCTGCAGACTGCAGGACAATTTAGGGAAGGTACATGCTTACACTTACCAAGAGGCCAACTCAGTGGCAGATTAGTTGGTCAATCGAGGGTTGGAACATCAGTTGAAGCTTATTGTCTAACAAGATCCTTAGGGTCTAGGGAGTTTATTGGCCGAAGATATATCGGGAGCCACAATTTATTGCTCTGTAATCTTTATTTTTTGTTATGGGCTTGGTCCTCTTTCCTTACCAAAATTTTTTTAAAAAAAAAAAAAACAATTGTGTGTACTAAGATTACCGATCTACATGAGTATAAGATTTAGGGTGCTGATTTTGTCAAAATAAAAACTTCTTCCAGAGCAAATTTTTTAGAATACCCTTCCTACCCTTTTTATGAGTTGCCTACTTATCTCGTACAACCACTTTTTGTTCAATGCTGCATATCTCAAAAAAAAAAAAAAAATTACTCTACTTTTATCGCTACCCACAAAACTCTACTGTGAAAGTTCCATTCTACAAGTACTCAGGAAGTCAAGATCAACACTTGCATTATGTACAACAGCACAATTGCTAGGGAAGCAGCTAGACAAAATGACTTACGTGCTTTCTTCTAAGAACACCTTAAATGCACGTCCTCTATGTTGAGGTAAGAAAATAAGAACATCTAGTACAAAAAAGAACAACATATATTGATTTATGCAGGGCCACAATTAGTCCTTGACAGAAGCTGCAGGCCTTGTAGGTCTTCCTCCTCGATCTTATGATGACTAAGTTATAGGAAATGAAAACCATGGAAATGGGCAGAAAACTTCATTATGGGAAGTGTCCAAGACAACTAAAGTCGGGGGTTTACGGGAGAAAAAAGGGGGACTGGGGAGTAAAAATGTAAAATAGAGAGGATCTCACTTTTTACTAAAAGGGTAAAATGGGCATTTTATAAGAATTGTCTTGGAAGAAGCTTTTATTGCGTTGGGAAATAAGCACCCAAAAGATCTATAGCTTCTATATATTCTGTTTTCAATTTAGATACACGCCACTCGCTATCCAAATATGCATCACCCGTAGCATTGTCTGTGATAAGGAATCTGCCATTTCGATACGTCAATTGTATCAAGGTCATAGTCTTAGCATTAGTGAATCTTGTTCTTGCTTTTCTTTTTTCCCAGTCACTATTGCAATAGAGAATATGTGAATGCTGGCAATTGCTGCCTTTGATTACTCAGTATGAAAATCTCTAGAATAGTTTCATAAGTTCTTCAGTAATATCTGTAAGATAATGGAACTAAAAATGAGATAAGAAAAGGCCTTATCTCCTTAAAAAAAGATGTGATTCGCTTGTCTTCCCACCGCTATAAATTGTGGAACATCCTAAGCTTTCCTTCCATGCAAAGCACACACAAAATCTTGATACACCCTCAAAAGAGTTAGACAGGCTTTACTTGAGCTGGAGATGAAGAAAATGAAGGTGTTGGTTAGTTTGATGTCCATAGTTGCCCTTATGCTGCTAGCCACAACACCTCAACCTACGTATGCTGTTCGTCAATTTCATCCCCTCTCAAATATTATGCTTCAAGGGATTGGTATCAACACCCATCCTCTCACTTGCAATCCATTTGGCGCACCCTGTGTTCCCTTTTTTGACCCGTGTTGCGGTAACTGTTACTGCGACTTGAACTCGTACTTTCAATTAAGATGCACACCTCCCGCTTTTCATGAATATTGCGGATGATCAACAAACAATAGAGTCAACGAAGCAAAAAATATAAGTAGGTTTTTGTTTTTGTTTTTGTTTTTATTTTTCGAAGGAATAAGTAATTGTATTTCAATGGGTCAAGGCAATGTATTTCAGGAGGTTTTGAAACATATCTCATGTATAGTAAGGTATAATACCGCTGTTATATTTCATAGTAGTGTTTATCCAACATAAGTTCAGTAAGGTTATGGCTTTTACACCGTAGAATCTTTTGTAGCTCATTCAGTAGTCAAATGAGCACTGGCCAGAACGGCTTGGGGAGTTGGGTGTTAAAAGGTAAAAAAAAAAACTAGTTCATGTTCTTCTTGGACAATTAACTTCTCTTACTGGCTTCGAAAAATCAGCGCCCATAATTTGAGGACTGTAGACAATGAGCATATTGATCTATCTATCCCATTTTCTCGCCTCTTTGACTCTTTATTTTTACTTTTTTGTGGCGATGCATTGCGCGCATCACATGCAAGTATGTAAACATCAAGGACTTTTAACCAAATAAAGTGGGTTAGCATAATACCAAAACCATGCTTTGATTAGGTGTCGACTGCTATAAGAAGGGGAACAACCTGCACTCTTTCCAATCCAAAATCACAATACACTTCAACTAGCTAGTGAGAAAATCATTAAGATGGAGATGAAGAATATGAAGCTATTTAGCTTGGTGGTCATGTTTGCCTTGGTGCTGCTAACCACCACACCTCAACCAACTTTTGCTGTTCGCCTATTTCATCCGCTTTCAGACATTATGCTATCGGAGATTGGCACGAACAACAATGCCGACAGTTGCGTGCCATTTGGGGGATCCTGCTCTTTCTGGTTCAGTAGCGAGTGTTGCGGAAATTGTTATTGCGATTTGGTTGCAAGTACTGAAAACCTCTCATACGTTTGCTCCAATAGGGCTTATCATAGTGGTTGTGATTAAACAGCCCAGGGATGTTGTTCAAGAAACTGAAAATGAATAAGTTGTTATTGCAAGCAAGATTAGGTCGACATGCATGTTGTATGGTTTATGAAAGGTCAAGGTTGTATTCGTGGTTTGTGTCTTAGTTATCCATGTTATATTGCAATGTTTTTCATTTCCGAATAAATGAAGTTGCTAGTTGCGTGAATCATTTAATTATTAGTTCCTATTTATCGATAGTTATCGTATAGCAAATCTTTTGATTAGTCAGTTAGGCATTTTGGGGGAGAATAACACAGGAGGAGCATCGGCCACCGGTAATAATGTTAGTATAATATACAAGTCCATTAACGTACGTTATGGCATAAGATATCTCCTTGTTTACATATATGCAACATTAATTAGCAGTAAAAGATGTACTCCTATACTAGAGGAAACTAGAAAAAAGAAACTAAGATCGACAAAACCCGATCACTATCTTCTTTTTCTATTTTTATTTATAGAACTTCCACAAGAATAAACAGAAACTAGAAAAAACTAACATAGTATAGGTTGAATTCTAAGTACAGTATAAATCTCAATCAAGCATGCAATTTCAACATTAGATTCTTAGGTACATTACATACTTTGAATACTTAAGCGTGTGCACTGAACCTAATCCACTGAGCCACGCTTGGAATTCCTCCATTTACAACAAAGAGCATGTAATATCCAGAGGGTGCTACATTAGACGAGGGAGGAGCCATCACTGTTGCACTAACCCAAAAATCATCACCTTCTACTTTTATGCTTCTCAGCTTCAACATTCTTTGGTTCATTGAAACTGAGTGGGTGGTGAAAGGAGGTGCATAAGCATTGAATTCCACATCTTTTAATCTGGACTTGCTTCCTAGCCAAAACCTTAAGTGAAATTGCTGCCCGTACTTGATAGTAATTGCATCCTCAATGTCGCCTTTCTTCAAAGAATTCTGACTAGTTAGGTTACCAATTACGTAACTGGCTATGGAAATGTTAGTAGGCCTTACATGGTGGAATCTATGGTCTGTGTACTGTGGAGCAAATGCTTGTAGCCTCAGCTCTGTAGGGTAATCTACATTGCGGAAGGTGTACCTCTCATTTTGGTTACCTCCACCAATTAAGACCTTCCCATCTGGTAAAAGTATGGCTGATGAATGGTACATCCGAGCAACGCCACTTGGTTTGAGAACAGAGAACCTCTTCCCTATTGGTTTTTTTGGCTTATAGAGAAGAGGTGTATCTGCTGGATGGTCGGCATTGTTCCACCCACCAGCTCCACGGTGTGCACCATTTATGAGTAGGACGTTACCTGTAGGGAGGATGACCATGTCAGACATAAGGCGTGCGTGAGGCATATCCTCCATGTCCCACTTGTTCTTATGCCCTGTAATCGACATTCTTCCACAAGTTTTGAGTCCCTCCAAGAACACACGATTTTCATCAGCTGCACTGTACGCTCCTTCTGCCGCGCCTCCACACACCAAGACCTCGACCTTCTGGAACTTATCATGATAGTCTAATGGCAGGATAACTGATGAGCCAGAGCCAGGGTAGCTCCTAGAACCTCTGCCAGGCATCCGAGGATAGGTCTTAACCACGCGGTCTAGCCTGTAGTTGAACAGGATTGAGTCCCGGTTGGCAAAGATGAAAACATGTCCATCTGGTGTTAGGTGAAGGAAAGGGTACAGATTGCTCCCTCCTTCAGTTCTATTGTAAGTAATGTGCAAAAATGGGAGGGCAAAGTCTTTTTCCGTAGCTGATCTTTTGGGTACAAACTCATAGGAAAACATCTTCTGGCCCCCAACAACCATAACTCTATCAGTGTCCCCTGGGAGTAAAAGACTAGAAGCATACCACCTGTCCTTAGATAATTTGTCCTTATATAGTCTCCAATCACAGGTACTATCATCACAAGGCTGAAAATATCGGATCCTCCTATACCCATCGGCGTACCCGCCCGTTTGGAGGAGGGTTCCGTTACTTAGGAAAGAGCCTGAGGAGGAAAACGGGTCAGACTCAATCTTAAGAGGCCTGAGCTTTTTGGTCCCTAAGTCATACTCAACAGAGTGAGCATAGCAGGCTGAGTCCTGCAAATCGGATGCACGATTCATGTGACACTCACCCCCATGGTTCCGGTGCCGGAGTCGGTATCCGGAGGGTCCGGTTTCGGTTTGGTCAAAGATTATGATGGTGTTCTTATGGGTTAGTGCCATGTGCATGGCCACCACACCAACGTTTCTTCTAACGAGCTGCCATTGCCCCTGCTTACCGATACTAGTTGCGTTTTGGCCAGTAATACAGTTCTGTTGTAGTAGGAGAAAAAATGCAGTGATTAGTACTAAGAATGTGTTAGGTAAGTTTCTCCAGTAATCCATCACAGATCAAAGGACGAGAGTTTTTTGAGTGATATCAAGTGTTGTTATTTTGTTAATAGTTGGTGAAGTCATCAGTAGGACTTTTATACTTACAAAATTTGTTCTATTTGTTCGAGGTGTCATACTGTCATGCAATCGAGGGTTTCCAGCTGATTTGGGTTGCATTCTTTCCATGGCATAGTATTACTGCTGAAATTTTGCAACACAAAACACATGCTCCTGCTCCTAAAAGACCGAACATTCAACATAAATATATGCAGAACTTGCATTTGCATGCTAAAGTGGAAATGATAACTTTTTGAAGACACGGAGTTGGCTACATATTAGGCGTGGACTAACTGATTAATGCAATATAAGGCTTATAACATGCCTACAAAATTGAATGGGATTTTTATTTAGTGCAGCGTAGCATTCACATCTTTACCAGAGTGTTGGTAGGCAAAATTCTTGGATACAACTAGAAGATCTCCGAACTTCCGGCCTAAAAAACATAGTTTTTATGGACAAATGTAACAATTAGAAGCCCAGCAGATGAGCAGACCCCAAATAGTAAACAAGAAAATAATGTTCGGCTCCCAACTGATCAGTGAGCAACTGAACAGTGGGCATGCATTATTAATTAACCCATTACTCATTAGCTACTTCCGTAGAATCAGGAAGTTGCCGGAAAAATGGATAATACGTGAAGAACTAATTTTTGGTCATGGCTTTACCTGGGTTTTGTATAATTTTCATTTTAATAGACTTTTCGATGAATGTTGACAGTTTTCATTTTGATTTTAATAGACTTTGTAAGACATTAATATTATAATTTGTCGGCCAAATCACCACATTGGTACAAAAAATTACAACTTTTTGACATATTGGTATAAAATCTCTTATGACACATTATTTCAAAAAATAAACAGTTTATTACAAAATATTCTAGTTAATTTTAGCTAGACAGTTTAATAGACAATTTTACCAAGGTATGGCTGATAACAAAAGCGGGTCCTTCTTATGCATAGTAAGTCCAACAGCTTCCGCCATGTCAACATCATTGGTGGTCATCCCATCTGGCAAAGTCCAATCAAAACAATACAGGAGATTTGCTAGAGCTAGCTCAATGAGCAAAACCGCGAAATTAAGCCCTGGACAGCCGCGTCTACCAGCTCCAAATGGGATGAACTCGAAGTCGTGCCCTTTATAATCAATTGAGCTATTCAAGAACCTCTCAGGATGAAACTTATTTGAGTCCATGCCCCAAACATTTGAGTCCATTCCTATGGCTTTTGCATTGATGAATACTCTTGTTTTTGCTGGTATCTCATACCCTCTAACTATGCATGATTGTATTGTTTCCCTAGGGACTAGTAGTGGGACAGGAGGGTGCAGTCTTAGTGTCTCCTTTATGACCAATTTTAAGTACGCAAGTTTAGGTAGATCACTTTCCTCAACTCTGTGTTTCCCCTTGGCAACCTGTCTCATCTCATCTTGGGCTCTTTTCATGGTTGATGGATTCTTGATTAGCTCAGCCATGATCCATACAAGTGTTGCTGAAGAAGTATCCGTACCTGCTATGAACATGTCCTGTCGGCCAATTTCGCAACAAAAAACAATCATAAAAAGTACATAATAGTGATACAGCGATCATATTAATCAAGATATTCATTGCAAACTAAGATCATATCATTGAAAAATTACACCAAAATAGAAAATGAATTATAAACTATTGGCTAGGCATCAGCCTACAACTGCTTAGACTTTTGGTTGAGTTGATGCTTTTACATGGTACCAGAGCAGATTAGATCTAAATGTCTCGTGTTCGGAAATTATACATGTTAGGATAACCATTAACTGGTTAGCGGGACAACCATCAGCTTAGACTTTTGCAAACTTCCAAATACAAGCACTCATCTCTTTTCATCTGATAATTAATACGGATTCCTAATATGAAAACAAAAAGATCATAGCTCTTTATCACAAAATAAAAAACACACCTAAAAACAGAGAGACATACCGTTAGAATACCCTTCATTTGATCATTACTGAGAGTGATTGATTGATTCGGATCCTTCTGTAGCCGAAGAAGTACATCCACAAGATCCTCATGGTCTTGTCTATTTCTTGCTTCACCAACATGTTCTTCTATAACTTCATTATAGAACTTATCCAATTCTCTACAAGTCTTCTCTAGCCTTTCATCTACACCATTGACTTTGTTCAGCAGCCAACCGAAGTAAAGATAGAAATCCGCAACATTGAGCTCTCCTAACAAGGTTTGTGTCTCATGTAGAATGTCATGGAATTTGGCCTTCTTATTGCCTACTGTACCATCATCGTCTTTTTTACCAAAAGCAACGCGGCATATAACATTATTAGCTAGTGAAAGCGTTAATTCACTAAGATTAACAGGCTTACGAGTACATCGAACAATCGAAACAATCATAACTTCGACCTCATCATCCCTCACTGAATGAAATGAGTTAACCTTCTTCACACTCAGTAGCTCGAATATGGCAATCTTCCTAATTTCTCTCCAATATTCACCATATGGAGCAAACGCAATATCGCTAAGCTCATAACTTAGTCTTTTCGCTGAGTACAATTCTGGCCTACCAGAGAAATTAAGATCATGGTTTCTGAAGATTTCTCCAGCTACATCCGCCGACGAAACCACTAGAGTTGGTATTGAGCCTAATTGTAACAGCATAAGAGGACCATATTCGTTAGAAAGCTTTTGAAGGGACAAATGAGGCATGCCCCCAATTAGATGGTGGATGTTCCCCAGTAGAGGTAGCTTCCTTGGACCAGGAGGGAGCTTTTGTCCTTGAACGATCTGTCGTAGCTTACTCAACAACTCTAACACCAACAATGACATAACAAATAGAAGCATAGTCCATAAGAACTGTCCAAAATCCATGGTGGTCAACTCGAGTTACCTTAATTATATCCTGAAATCAAGATGCAAACAAACACAAAAAGAGAGGCAAAATCACTGATCAAATAATATTCTACACGCACATACGTGACCTATTAATTTGAACTTCAAGTATATTAGATCTTTCATCTTTGAGTGACTAACCTTTGAGTTGTTTTATGCTACGAGCTTGATAGCTTTGCTTACATGACGCTTACTTCTTTGTCAACCCACGATATATCTTGCCTTGAAACAAGGAAGGTAATTTGTGTTTGGAGAACTTGAGGTGTGCCCTAGCTTCTTCTGTGGATTTTCCTTTTGGAGTGCTGCTTTAGTTAACACGAGCACAAAGCAAACTGGGTTGTTTACTTGTTAAGCACCTCGCTGATTACTGATTAGTACTCATCTCTAATAGGGAAAGTCTCCCTTGGCAACTACAGTACTACAGTATGGGCAACAACTAAAGACATGAATCTTGTAAATTTTGAAGTGAACAGAAAAGGACAATGAACAATTTGGCCGAAATGTCATAGTTCTTATCGACCTCGTTCAATCAAAATTCGTGCATATAATATTCTCGGTGGACGGAGAATGGAGATAACGGCATATGGTCGTAATCGTATACGAAGACAGGAGCCGAAAACGTATAAATAATGTATATCGACCATGTCGTTACACTTGCGGAAGGTGTACCAATGTTGAGATCGCGCGAGTGCCTTAGATCTTACGGAGCAGTAATTAATAAGGCTATATTACATATGGCTGTGCACACCATGCATGTCAGCATGTGTACATCAGAAAATCGTTTGCCGACTTGGTGTGTATGAGGGAGTATGACTTTATTTGTATGCCAAGAATTTCAAAGCTTGCTTGAGAAAATACGGCATCAAGCTAGATGCATTTGATCACAAATCTGTTGATATACAAAAAAGGTCATAGACAACGGTTAAAATATCATATAGACAACGGTTTAGTAGCGATATGAATGTGAGGCGCTGTTGTAAGTGATATTAGTATACACAACGGTTAGAACCGCTGTCTATACGGTAGTATACATATCGGTTCTAACCGCTCTTGTATATACATAGAGTATAGACAACGGTTAGAACCGCTGTCTAATGTTATGTATAGACAGCGGTTAGAACCGTTGTCTAATGTGTTTTTTTTTTTTTTGGGTATGCTTGTATAGTATACTACTAAACTTGTTATACGTATAAAGCTTTTTTTTCTATTTTGTTAGGCCAATATATATATAATTGCAATAGTAAAAAAAAATCGACCAATTAAAAAACATCATCCAATAATCTTATAAAGTTGTTCGACAATGCAATTACATAGAATTTGTAGTACAACCATATTTCTCAAAAGATATGAAACTCCCTCGTCCAAAAGTGTTCATAGGGTCATACGATACGACCTAAAAGTACCGATCTATCAAATATTATACATTACATAACTTGACCACTGACTCCTCAACTCATCAATTTGTCTTTGGTCGTAGGTTGCGCATACGTCTGGAAAATACTGCAAATTTAAGTTAATTGACCATTGTTAACATTACAATGGAAAGTTAACGAACTCATATGATAAGAAATCATAGTTAATAATACTCACTTGTGGTGGAATGATGTGTGTCTTTCGAGCGATAATTTCAAACATGAATCTGAGAACATAGTAGCCACAAACTTTGAAACCTTTTTGACGAGGACACTACAAAAACAAGTATTTAGAATCAGTCCAACAACAAGTTCACCAAGCAAAGAAAATTACCACACAACCAAACAAAACTCGCTCGAATCTTCACTCAGCAAACTCTTGTCAAGACTTCTCATGTATATCCTGATTCCTAAATGATTCTGTACACTACTTCAGCATTTCTAAATTGTTCACTCAGTATATCCAAGTATCCTGTTAAGAAGACGATAACATACAATTCCTGAGTTTTTAGAGATATCCCTGACAACAAAGAGGCAACAGATTGTTCAAACTTGAAATTAAGTTACCCACAACTACAAGTCAACAACATGCCAAATTATATCAGGACCCAAAGAGCATCAACATACACATTTAGGAATTAGGATATACTTAGTGTATACGTACTTCCCTAATGTTTCCGTACACTACTTGAGCATCTCTAAAGGATTATTTTAGAAGTGGTGACCGGAAAGATGAACAAAAAACAAAACAGCACAATCTGACATACTACACAGAAGAAGAAAAATAGAGTTCCGGTATGCAGATATAAGCAGTAACTTTCTCCGTCTCATTCCAGGTAAAAATAGACTTTCTAGGTAGAGCGAGTAAGCAGGTAAGGGCTGGCCCGTCAAAGAGTTTGACAATAAAAAGGTGACCAGGCAGCATAAGTATTTAATCAGCAGATCAACGACAATTTCACCAAGCAAACAAATTTATCCGACCATCCAGATAAAATATCATCCATTATTACGACTACCAACTCAAAACAACTCAGTATTTAACCAGCACATTCCCATCAGCAGATCAAAGAAATTCACCAGCTCAATGTTCATATTTTACCCCATTTCTGTCAATTTAAAAGAAAATGAACACTCACGAAGGGAACCACTAACCTCTATTTGGTGCCATTTAGTGGTACTCTTTAGAGATAATGTCGATGCTTCCTTTGTCGCTCCTTCAAAAGTAGACCGATACACAATCAAAGCCCTATGGACATGAAACCAAATCAAAGTGAAAAGTAGGCCCCTTGTGAAAATGTTTAACTATTTACAACTAATAGTAATGTAAAATCGTCTAAGTCTTAAGATTGAACATACATGATCAAACAAACACCATCGACTATGACAAAGCAGTTATGTGAACCCAACCTACTCCAATTATCAACCAACAAACTAAAAGACGAGGGGCAAAACACCACATACCTCGATGATTCTCGCCTAAAATTGTAGTTGTATCAGCACCCAAGGAGAAGCAATACCAAAAGGCCTCAATTCAAGCAAATACCTGAAGCCAAAACGCGTTTGATGAAGAATGAACCCAAAATTGAGAACCCGGATCAATATATATAGGTTTTTGCGCTTGATTTGGAGTGATATTTGGGTGTCCTCATGGGAGTAGGAAGTTGGTCTTCACAAAATTACTGAGCGCGAAGTTAGTAGAACTTTCGCGGTGATCTTTTTTTTTGTTTTTTTTAGGGAGTGGTGATCTATCTAGTACTCCGTATAGTTTTCTTTTTCTTTTTTTTCGTATTGTACTATAGGGATATACAGCGGTATGGTAGCGTTGTATATTGGGTACATAAGTCGTTATCTATGTTATTTTTATGTGGGCTTATACACATCGGTTGCAAACTGTTATCTAAAGTATAAAAAATTCGTAGTATATGATACTTATACAAATCGGTTATAAAACCGATGTCTAATATATATAAAAACCGTTGTATATAACTTATATAGTTCGGTTTTAAAACCGTTGTCTAATAAATAAAAAACCGTTGTCTATATTATTCATAAATATCGGTTATAAAACCGTTGTCTGATGTATTAATCAACCATTGTCTTAAGCCTTTAAATTTGACCAATACATAAACCGATGTGTATATGGAAGTATATATAACGGTTTTCTTAAACCGTTGTGTATTAAGCGTTCTCTATTTGCTAATTTGGCGTAGTGATTAAATCAAGAGAAAACTGATTTTGTAGCCATGCTCCATACGGAACTTGTTTGAAAATTCAGAATTCAGCAAAAGTATCTTACTATAATGCTAATAGAAATTAGCTTGTAATACTAACATGAGTTTATGTTATTTATTTTACAATGATATATTAATGTTATTGTGAATTATAGTAAGTAGTAGTAATATATAGTTGGAATTAAAGCCTTTTCAACTAAATCTAATAAAAAGTGATGATGCCCATGGGGTAATTGTAGAACATAGATACTGGAAGCTTTTGTGTTGTGTTAGTGTTTCCTTGCAAAAAGGATAATTGCCACAAAACAAAAAGTCATCAGCAATGGAAGCTCTTGGACTTGCCACTTTCCCCACTCCCACACTCTCACCTTCATATCTCATCACAAAACACACCTTAAAGCACTCTAGAGTACCCTACACTATTGAATTCAGTGACCCAATTACCCCACATAGAAGAACTCAAGTATGTTGCAAAGTTTGGAACTTTCTAGTTAAACTTTCATCCTTTTTCTTGTGTTTTTCTTTTGGGTTGTGAATTTTATGAAAAGGGTATTTTTTGTTTTGTGTCATTTCTTGCAGAAGTTGAGAGTGACCAGAATGCAAGTAGTGGGAGAAGAGTATGAGTTGAAGCAAATGAAGGATATGGCTGCTGCAAGAAAAAGATGGGAGTCATTGGTGATTTTCTTTATTTCCCTTTAAAGTTTCTTGTGTTAAAGTGCCATTATTTGTACTTTTGCTGCTGAATTTTGTGTTCTATTAGCTAGAAATGTGTAATTTTGTGATGAAATTGTTGTTAGTGGAAATAAGTGTGATGGTAGATTGATAAAATGGTGTGGATTTAAGGTACTATAATTGGCATTGAGCACACACTAGTAAAATTCAGTTCAAGGGTCAATTGGAAACAACCTCCGTGTAATATTGTAATGCAGGGGTAAGGCTGCGTATGTCCGACCCCCCTTACCTCGCTTGGGCCGGAGCCACTTTGTTGGCATTGGGGTTATGATGATAAGCGCGAAAGTATAGGGAATAGTAGGCTGGTTCCCCTTTTTCATTAAAAGGAAAAAAGGGGAATTTGCAAATTCTAGCTTTGCTTTCAAGTACTAGATTCTTTGGCTTCCATTTAAGTATTAGGAGTGATGCCTCCAACATACTTTAGTAGAAGACTGCTTGTACTGAAGTAGAGAAAACCTTGTGTTCTCCTAGTGATCGAGGCCGAATTTTTGTGGGGATGTGCTAATCTACATGTTAAACATATCTTATAAATGCAGTTCATTATTTGAAAAGTACTATAGGCTTCTTGTTTTGAGTTGAAAAATGTCGAATTGTGAGCTCAGGCTTTGAAAATCTTGTCTTAGGTGAGGGAGGGAAAAGTCAAAGCTTTGACACCGAGGGAGGCTGGGTATGCAATCCAACTCTCTGGAAAGACTCTGCTTGATGTTCGCCCTGAATCGGAACACAACAAGGTGAGTGCATTATTTTTCTTACATCTGATTTGCTTGAGGATATATGTACACCATTATTTCAAGCTATCATATCATCTTTAAAAGAAAAGACTTGTATTATCCTCCTTTAGTTCTGAAACTGTCAATCCCCATTGTATTCGGAAGAACTGTGTAGATACTTTCAATGATTAAGTTATTCTTTAACTGTTTCCTTAGCTTAGTTATAGACCTTTATCCTTCATAGTTCATAGTTACAGTAAGTAAAATTTGGCTATGTGTTTTTTGATGTTGTAGGCATGGGTTAAGGGTTCAATCTGGATACCCATTTTTGATGCTGATAATGGACTTGATCTTGGGACGGTTTCAAGGAAGACCACGAATTTTATGATGGGTATTTCTCGTTGCCTTTCTTGTTTTAATTTTACTACTGCCAGGTGACTTTATTAACCTTTTTAACCTGGTTCAATGAGAGCCTCGAGTGCACTGACGCTCACAGGTTTCGAATTCTGGTCTCCGCCTCTCGGATACCACCTCCCAAAGACCTTACCAGCTCGCTTAGCTGACATTTGTAGATGATTTTGCAAACTTTTGTTCATAGGAATTAGAAAGCTTTCTAGGCACACTTGCAACACATGCTAGTTTTATCGATATTATTAGAAAGATCAAGTGTATATTTTCTATTAATACTGGTTTGTTTAGAGACAAGACTTTGTTTTCTCAAGCTTCCCTTCAGTTTTCCTCTAACCTCATAATCTTATTTTGTAATTATTTTTCACTGTTTTGTAGGAGGATGGTGGAGTGGTGTGCCTACATTGTCCTTTAATAAGTATGTCGCTAGCTACCCTCCCAGTTTCACTTTCTATCCTGTTTCTCTATGCTGAATAAGTTGCCTGTGTAGTATGTAATGTTTATTTTCCTACAGCCAGTTTTTATCCAAAGTTGAGGAGAAACTATCAAAGGACACAGATCTTATCGTGGCGTGCCAGAAAGGATTAAGGTATTCAATTAGCTTTAAGATCATTTGACATACAGAAGATAAACAAACTAGTTGACCCAATTCAGTTACTTTTTAGCAACAACTTAATCAATTAATTAATATTATTATGATTCTTTTAGAATTCTACTCCTATGAATTGAAATCCTCTGCATGGGAAAATTGCACCCCACTTGGAGAAAAGAATGGGATATGGATTTGCATCCCTGCATAATTAGTCTTTTGTCTCAGTCTTAATTATCACTTATCAGTATATTGAAATTTTTGGGTCTTCTATGGCACTTTTTTTGCGCTTTTTTGTTTTGGAAACATCAACAGAAATCATGCACTGTTGCATTTGGAGTGTTGAATTTTGTAGATGTTCTGGATTATTTTTGAATCCTCTAAACTGCATGAATGTGACTTGTATGCCAAATTGCCAATGATATTTCTACCCATTCATCTGTGTGAAGTGAAAGGAAATAGGCAGGGAGGGCTGAGAAATCTAATGTAAATGGGATATTTTTATATGGAACTAAATGCGTGTAAGTGCGAGTAAGCAAAGCAAAGGTGACTTTGTCCATCAACCAAGTCTCTAGTTTGAATGATTGGGATGGCAATGTCCTTCCTCCTTGATGTTGTCCTTTTATAAGCTATACTATCTTTCTGAAGCTTACGAGCTGTGCAATCAGTAAGGGTCCCTATGTCTCATTCTATGTCTATCTTGTGTCCTAAAACTTTCTTTATTAGGCACGTGAGTACTGAGTACTTTCAAAAAAGTTAGATTGTATTAAGATATAATAATACAGTATATTTAATTGATGTCTCAATAAGAATAGGGTTTGAAGCATGAGATCAGCTACAAAGCCGGTCAGTGGATTTCAAATAATAGCCTCAAGAATGAAATGCCTATTTTCTTATATGCATGTGGTTGTAATGTTATTTGGTATCATAATGTCAGATTTGTGTATAGTTATTTCTCAATTCTATTTACACAATAAGGACAATTGTCCCAGATCTTTGGCTGCTTGTGAGCTGCTTTGTAACGCTGGCTACAAAAATGTCTTCTGGGTTCAAGGGGGCCTAGAAGCTGCTGAAGAAGAGGTACACACTTGAGTGTAGAAGTTAGGTTTCTTTCTGTTTCTTGTCTCTTGTTCTTATAGAAAGACTATCCTCAGTGGTGTGTATGCTATATCTATGCAGGATCTCCAGAGGGAAGGTCCTCAGCCTTTTAAATTAGCTGGAATTGGAGGTCTTTCTGAGTTCCTCGGGTGCCTATTCTTTTCAATCTACTTGTGGCCTCGTTGTGAAATGTTTCGTTACATTCACATTGATATCCTTGCTTATACTTATGTGTCTATTTTCAGTTGGACGGATCAGCAGAGAGCTGCAGCAGCAAAAGAAGGTTGGATATATCAATTAGTTTTCTCTGCACGTCTGGTATGTATGAAGGCAGCTAGTGATAATTTCAAGTCATTTTCTACTCTCTTCTGGTTTTACAATCTGTGGCTTCGCTCTCACTTCTCTTTCAGATTGGACTCGTTCTTGCTGCAGATGCACTGTTTCTTGGTGCTCAGCAAGTTGCTCGTTACCTACAGGAGATAAGATCTCACTGAAGAACTCTGCCGGTGCTGTCATCTACTCAACACGTAGAAAAGATGACCTAAACTGGTTTTTGTTTAAAGCCTGAACAGTTACATGCCAAATTTAAATGGTTTTGTCCTTGGTATGTAACTATATAGCACTGTTGCCAAAATTTTGTAGTATGATATAGGATAGGATTTTGCATACATATATTGCAATTATATCTCAAGGCTGATAAAATTACTGATCTCCTCTTTCTCAATTAACGGTGTGTCAAAATTGACTAAATATAAGCTTGTAACCTGGAAACGGGTTATTCTCTGTAATGTGGTGCTAATGACCTGCTTGACAATTGAAAGAGGATGGTGGATCGTGATAGCTAGGAGTATTTACTAGCTTCTGGTATGTGAGGTGACATTTCATGGACACCAAATTCTTTTGTATTAGCCACAAACCTATGCCCGGTGAACAATGATCGTACAATTTTCGTACTATAATAGTCTGTTTTTGCTCCTAGTGTCGAGCATCTTCATGCATAATGTGGTTTGGCGACCAAAATCAGATCAGTTGTCTTATGCATTGATATACCAAAAGCTTCAGTAAGATCCAGATCTTTGACTTCAACTCCTGGCGGAAGCTCCCAGTTAAAGCTGTGAATAAGTTGAGCAAGGGCGAGCTCTACAGTTAAGGTGCCCAAGGTGATTCCTGGACATCCTCTTCTTCCTGCCCCAAAAGGTAACAACTCAAAGTCATGCCCCTTGAAATCAATCTCTTTACCAACAAATCTTTCAGGGTTGAATGTTTCTGAATCCTTCCAGGACTTGGGGTCCCTCCCTATAGCCCAGACATTGATAAATACCCGTGTTTTTACAGGAATATCATAACCATCAATTATAACATCTTCAATGGACTCTCTCGGCACAAGAACTGGTACAGGGGGGTGCAAGCGGAAGATCTCTTTGATAACAGCCTTCAGGTAGTGCAATTTAGGTAAGTCACTCTCTGTAACCTGTCTCTCTCCAACTATGCTTCTAACTTCAGCTTGTGCTTGCTTCATCACTTCTGGGTTCATAATAAGTTCTGTCATGCCCCAATCAAGTGTTATGAAGCTTGTATCTGTACCTGCAGCAAACATATCCTTAAATGAAAGTATCAATAGTTAGTATTGCTTTTCGTTGCGTGTAGTGTACATGTGAAGAAGCAGCTAAAATTATGAATATTGAATTATTGATAGATACCAGAAGAATAGCCTTGATGTTGTCAATTGTCAGAGGTATTTCGCTACTGCCGCCCTTCTGTATGTCAAGTAAAACATCCAGGAGATCCTTCTCTCCCATGTTTTTTCTCTGTGGATCTAGGTGCTCTTGCACAACCTCATTGAAAAAGCTGTCGAACCGTTTAAACGTTTTCTGCAGCCTTGATTTATGGCCCGTAAGTGTGTGTAAGAATTCCTTAGAGGGGAAAAAATCTCCCATGCTAAACCCACCAAGCAACTCTTGGTACTCCTCAAGCATACTCTGGAAACCATGCTGTTCATACTCACCTCCCTCGGAGAAGTTCCTTCCAAGAAGGACTCGGCAGAGGACATCATTTGCATACAAGCCTAGCAGCTTTGTCAGATTGATTGGATGAGAATAGGAATCTGTAATTTTCTTGACTAGATTAGATACCTCTTCCTGTCTCACAGAGCTGTATGATTGGACCCTTTTGGTACTAAAAAGCTCAAGTATGCAAATTTTTCTTATATTCCTCCAGTAAGCTCCATAAGGGGAGAAAACAATGTTGGTGCAGTTGTAGAAGAGCCATTTAGCAGAATATAGCTGAGGCCGACTGGAAAATGCAAGATCATGTGTCCTCATCACTTCCTTTGCCATTGCAGCAGATGAAACTACCACTGTTGGGACCTCACCAAGCTGCAAAAAGATTATGGGCCCTAATTTCTGTGCCAGTTTTCTGAGTGAAAGATGTGGCAGTTTGCCTAGCTGGTGAAGGTTCCCAATAATGGGCAGCTTCGGAGGACTTGGTGGGTGATTGAGCTTGTTTCTTGTTTGATTTAGAAAAACTCTAAGCAGTGAAACTAGGAGAATGAAAGCACAGAGCACGCAAGGAAGAAAGCCTTCCATATGCAATTATTTGATCAGCTTGGCACTAGTTATCTTTACAGCTTGAAACTGGTTCTGTATTTGTTATACCTACACTATAAAGTTGAGTGGTTTTTCTTATCTCTTGTCCTGTAGTTCACTGGACATTTTCTAAGGTTGATTTATCCACTTCTCTGAGGGCTATTTGTTGCTGAGGATGTGAGAGTTAATTGTAATATATGTGAGGCATGACGTTTCTAGATGTATCAGGTTTTGCAAGCGCATGCTTGTTCTGATTTTCAGAAAGATTCGAATATTATGCGACACTCGTGATGAGTCTTAAATGACCAATCTTAAGAGGGCCACCGCCATGGATGTGAGCTATGGGAACACAAGCTCTTAGGTGGGTTGAGATATTTTGATGATGAACAAAAGTTGCCTGGACCAGAAGTGATCACACTCTGTTAGCACACCTTTCTTTTCTATGCCGATAGATAGACAAATTCTGCAGTCGGCAAAAACAGCACTTCTGAGGTGGGCCACCACCAGCAAAAAAAACGCCTTTCTTCCATCAGGAATAGTGAGAGCACAGTGATGCTACAGGTGATGTTTCCTACAAAAATATTCACCCATGTTCTTATGCAATATCTTCAGCCCAGATGGTGACTTGATTAGGCGAATAGCTGTAAGTGGTCACTAAACTAGACTAGATGCTTGTCAAAAGGGTATTAATTGAATTGTGGTTCCTTGGTGTCTTGGAACTCTCCAGTGAGCTAGGTTTAAGCTTCTTGATGGTGTCGATCTGATAGGTTGAGTCGTGTTATTGGTACCGTTTTAGTATATCTTGTTGTTCTCTTGGTTTTATTCACAAAACCTAATCTTACACTCTCATTTTTTTATTTATTTTTTTTTAGGTAGGTAAGGAGGACCCTTACCGGGCCGGACCCATCTCAGGTTGACCCGGTATACACGGGCCGGACCCTTGGGAGGAGAGGGGATAAGGGGGAAACCTTCTCCCAAGAG
>CAAKMY010004167.1:19438-31943 GCA_901111285.1 Corrigiola litoralis
ACCTCAAGATCACCAAGTGACAAGCTTACCATTAGATCAAGCCTTGCTTGGTAATCTTACACTCTCATAGTCTCATATGGAATGGTCACCTATCTATATTTTAATTTATATTCAACTTTATATTTTCGTCGATTTTTGTAGTCAAAATTACACTCATTATAACTAGTTAACTTTTATTTTTCGGATATCCGGATATCCGATTTGAAAATTTCGGATTTCCGATAACGGATTTTTCAGATATCCGAAATTTTTCGGATCGGATTCGGATTGAGAAAGTCCCGATCCGAAAGTTTGGATATCCAATCCGTTAAGGGTTTTCGGATTGGATATACGGCATTGAACACCCCTACGTCTCTCCTTAAATGTGGGAATCTTGGGTTTATATCATTTGACGTTCCAAGTAATTTTTGAAGCACAAAAATGGTCAATTTAAATGCTTCTATTTACCAGTACGGTTTTTGTATTCAGATGGTTAATGAATGTTCTTCAAATTGAGTTTGACTGAGATTTTTCAAAGGATTGGACTATTAGCACTTCTTGGAGTAGTCTTGCATCCCATTTATAATTATCTGAGTCTTGTATGTAAAATACACACAATACAAGTGTTAAGTGCTGAGTTCACTAAATAAAAGCCAATTAGTCCCATGATCCTTCTTAAAGCTAGAGTATACTATCGCCCTGGTTGAAGCTCGTCTGTCAGGCTTTCTAATTAACAAGTTTTTTATCTACTTGACCCACCCGATTTAATAATAAAAACAGAAAGAAGATACCTAGAGTGGGGCTGTGAGAAGTTAAAGTTTGTAATTTGCATGTGAGGGAGAATTCAAACAAACATATACACTTCTCAATGGAACAGAGGGAGTACTTCGCATGAACCCTTGACATTAACGTGTCGTGCCTTAATGTAGAAGCCAAATTATTTTTAACATGTCATAAGAGTTATATGTCATAAGACGTTTATCCTTGTCAAAGGGAAGGTGTGAAATAACCATGGATATAAGATCAAGGGATGGACGGTTTGGACTCTTCAAAATACCTCATACACGTCGAGCACTCAAAACTCCGATACGAGTAGACACTTTGTTTGAAGTCAAAAATTAATAAAATCTCAACTCACAATCCCTTCCTGGTATTTTTTGCCGAGTCCGGATAATTGGAATTTTGAAGTACTCCGTGGGGTATTTTTTAATCATTATGGCACTATGAGTACCTGTTGAAGTGGCAATATCAGAACCCGCGGCTCCTAGGCTCGCCTTTCGTATTTTATTTCCCGGCCTTGAATTGTTACGGCTATCTTTTTGTTTGTTTATTATGATAGATTCTCTCAGTCACGACTTGGTAATTTGCTTATGATTGACAGTGACTTTCATGCACTAAAGCCGTTTTATTTTCTTAACATGTCGTTTCAAAGACGACTCTTAGAGTCGTAGTCTCGTAGAGTACTTGTATGGACACAGGGGCGGAATTAGGATTTTTTCTTAAGGGGGACTAATCGAATTTTTTTGATTTTTACGGGGACCAAGTAAAAAAATTTAACAATTTTTATGTATTTTAAAAAAAATTCCTTAAAAAATTGCAAAAAATAACAAAGTTGGCAGGGACCGGGGCTCCCTTGGGTCCCCCCTAGTTCCGCCCATGTGTGGACATTAACTAAGGAAATATTATCGTTAATCATCTACTAGAACTTTAACTCAATTTAGATACATAATTTAGCATATGAGGTTTGGGTGGCTTGATTGGGCATTACTCTTCACAGAAAAGTTGGTTTTTTCCTGATCAACAAAGTTAAGTTGATAGTTGATACGGAACCGTGGAAATGGAAATGAAAGGTTTGAATGTTCGATCGAATGAAATCATACTACGTCCTCATGTTCATTCTTAATGCGCGCATAGGAGTTGAAAGGATAAGAAACAAATCACTACAAATGTTTTCATCTTTCTAGTTCACGACAAATTTGCATTTTGGCCAGTCGAAGCTAATAAGTATACCTGATATGCTTTTCATGGAGAACTTTTCACGACTTTGCTTGCCCAAGTTGAACTTAATAATAAAGGAACTATGGATGCATTTTTAAGCAATAACATTATTTCTTCCACGTATTCATGACAAATAAGTTCAGAAATGGTATTTCGTTTTACTCTGGATCGGTTGACCAGTTGTTCATATAACTTTGAGGAGGCTTTTTCTTTTTCTTTTTTTTTTTGGTTATGCATGTTGAAATTTTAAATAGCATTCATGATGCCATCTTCAGTCTTCACCATGCTACTGGTGGACACATGCTTTGTGTTGTTCAATAGCTTTTTATGATTTCCTGTAGAACCTGGATTCGGGAACAAATTGTTATTTTGTTACAACATCATTTAATGAAAGAGTGGTTTTAGGCAAGGCTTAATCTAAAGAAACCAGGAGTTATTTTCACAAACAATAATCTTGACAACTGATCGATTTCCTTTTAATACAAGCAGAAATTCCTTTCATTGTAATCTTGTGGGCTTCATGTATGATTCTTACTCGGACGCTACTTTGCTGGATTGTGATATCCTTGTTAGGCATGATAACGAGTCGCTATGACAATAAGAGGATTCATCCTATGGATAGTGAGTCCAGGATATTCCATCATGTCCAAAGTCTTGCCTCCTGGCAATTTCCAATTGAACTTGTCAACGAGAGTCGCTAGCATAAGCTCCATATTGGTTATGGCAAAGTATTGTCCTGGACATCCCCTCCTACCGGATCCAAAAGGAATCAAACAGAAGTCTTGCCCTTTATAATCTATGGGAGAGTTCAAGAACCTTTCCGGTTTGAACTTGTCAGGCTCATCCCAAGATGATGGGTCTCTATGGATAGCCCATGCATTGATAATGACTTGTGTTCTAGCAGGAATGTCATAGCCATTGACTTTTGCTCCTTGTATTGAGATCCTTGGCAACAACAGAGGGACCGGATGGTGCAACCTAAAAGACTCCTTGATCACTGCTTTTAGGTAGTCCATTTTCTCCAGATCATTTTCTTCTATGGTCCCTTTGTCTTTGGTAATTCCTCTCACCTCTTTTTGCAAAGTTTCCATAACTCTTGGATTCATTAGTAGTTCTGACATGATCCATTCTAAACTTGCAAAAGTAGTTGTGGTTCCGGCAACAAACATGTCCTGCATCAAACAAAAGAGTGTGACTTCTTTAATTTGTCCGTTATTCCTTCAATTCATATATTAGTTTACGGTCTCCTATGTTTTGATTTATCCCAAACTTTAGCATTTCCTCATGTTGATAATTCTTTTATCAACTATCTTAAGTTAATGTGATCAAATAACCACCTTTTGTCCCAAAACATAGCTACCTTCGTGATATATATGTTGGATGAAAAGTTTTTATTTTACTGGAGTCTTGTGGAGGATTTCTTATGCTTGGGACTATTAAGTGTCATATTGCTATTATGATATGCCAAAAGATAACATTGTGGTCTAATTGTGCTTAATAAGGAGAATTAACATAAATACCAGTATAACAGCTTTGATGCTCTCTCTGTCTAAGCTGAAGTTGCCTGTGGACTCATGTTGCAATTCAAGTAGAACATCGACTAAATCCTTTGTGTTCTCATCATCATTCCCTTGATAACTGAGACGATTTTCACTGAGACGATCAACATGCTCTTGAACTATTCCTTCCAGGAACCTATTCATATCCCTAGCAACTCTTTTAATCATGATGTTCACGCCATTCATGTAATCTATCCAAGCTAGACAAGGTATGAACTCCCCAACATAAAACCCACCTAATAACTCTTCATGGTTTTCCATCAGTTTTTTGAAATCAATACCATCTTTCTTTCCATGGAATTTCAACCCAAAAGCCACCCTGCATATCACATCACTGCTGAAGTTTATTAATATCTTGCTTAGGTCTATTGCAGCGGGTGAGCTCTCAATCTCTTTGATACTTTCAGCTACTTCTTCTTCTCTAATTTTACGAAATGATTGAACCTTTTTGAAGCTTAAGAGTTGAAGCACACATATGCTTCTAACATGTTTCCAGTAAGGACCATAAGGTGATGAGGCTATGTCTCTACCGTTGTACAAAAGTCTTTCGTAAACACTTGAGAGTGGCCTGTCTGCAAATATGGTATCATGGGTTTTCATAATCTCGCACGCTACCTTTGCAGATGAGACTATAATGACGGGTTTATTGCCAAAGTTAAGCAACATGAGCTCTCCATGTTTCTGGGATAGCTTGTGCAATGATCTGTGTGCAAGTCGTCCAATCTGGTGTAGGTTTCCTATGATGGGAAGTTTTGTTGGAGAAGGTGGTAAGTTTTTCTTGGTTGAATTTTCTTTGAGGAATTTGTGTAGGAAATATAAGAAGATGAAGAAAGATAACACTGTAAAGAGCCCAAAGAGTTGATTAGAGAATAAGTTTATGGTGGTTTCTAACGGCTGAGAGATAATAGCCATTTTCACCCTTCTATTAGTATTTTCTCTCCAGGCCTGCGTTTTATTGAACATATGAGTAATCTGTATTTATCCTATAGCAACTCTTAAAAGGGAGAGGTGGGTATACTTTTTCTTCTTCTAAGAGCAGTATGACACTTGTGCGTCATGCAGCTGGCGAATTTATAGAGTATCATCTTTAATCTGTTAAGTTATCTAGCAACAGTTCCATGGCCACAATTTCTTTGTCTTGTGCATGATTTTGCTGCCTTTTGTTGTCTTTATCTTGCGGAGTTATCAATGAGTGTACCAGAACAACCACAATTAGAAGAATGATCATTTTTGCCCTTCATTTTCGTTCGTTTTTGCCTATCCAATGTGTTTAATGTGCTTGTTTTCACCCATTAAAAAGAGGAAAATGGACAAAATCCGTGTAGCTGGAATCATTATCTACAGCCAAGTTAACTTGCTTACTTCATCTGCGATAAAGAAAATAAAGCTTCCATTAATTTCAAGAAGATTACTCAATTCAGTTAATATTTTGAGTCTCTGATTAGTTAACCGTGAAATTGCTCAGGAAACTCAACGGCTTGCGCCCAATTCACTGCAGACACTCCAGCACTCATTATAAGGCCAAGCAACGAATTATAATTCTGCATGACATTCAGCGTGTTTTAAATGTATTTTAGTACATTTTTCAAGACAGAAGATTGCTCAATGCAAAGCCAGACTTATATTTGATAGCACATGTCTGAATACTAGCTTGTGAATTTGTGATGTTTTCTGTTCTTCAAGAAGAGCTGAGATTCCATAGACTTCTACTTCCATCAGTCTGAATACTAACTTTTGATGTATTTTACACTCTAGACCTAAGTGGTGATATTTTCAATGGTTGTCTAATCACTTGCTTAATTCAATGAGCAGATACACTCTGAACTTAATATATAACCTGTCTTCAAGGCCTGAAAATCTGTGTAGACATCTTTTATGTTAACCTCCTTTGACATATGGAGTTGGATAGAAATGTCCAGGTCATTAATCTTTTGTTAACATTAACGCTACGAGTCTTTAGACTATTGCTCAACCTTCATTTCTTCATGGCTCCCTCCCCATCCTCTTTCTTCATTTGAACCAGAGCTGAAACCTTTGAATTACCCGGAAAGCGAGACCGTACCTCTTTTTTCCAGGCCTGTTTGGCCTGGCGCTTTCAAAAGAAAGTAAGTAAAGGAGGTAAAGGCATTCTTTCGTTATGACCGTTGTGTTCAGGGGCCAGGGCACATCGAGCGAGCCCTTCTAACTCGGGCTAATTAAGAACTTAACATGTTGACAACTGTGAAGCCACACACAGTGACGCGAATATCAGGGGCGCACTCTACCACTGAGCTAATAGCCGGTCGTGTAGGCCCCTAGCTAGACGCCCACTATGCCAAAAGCGAGGAAAACATTTTGCTAGTCTTTTTTCATGAGCTGTAGGATATATCATCCATATGCCAGTAGTGGTTGTTTGCTTCAAACTCAGAAGTTTTTCCTTGTTCCAGTGTTAGTCTTCACTTATACATAGGCATTAAATTTTAGCAGGATTTTTTATTCTAGTATTTGTACTTTATTCATGGAGTACAAAAACGAGGATTTATCTATTCTGTCTAAAACAATTGAACTATGAGCTAGAAGTCGTCACGACCACCAGAAACTGCCTTGTTCAATTTTTATTTCCATAACAAAATTTTAGAGTACATGTGAGTAGTATCATATTCTCTATTTCTTTAGTGTACATGCATAAAATAATTCAGTTTTTTACCCTGCCATTGTATTGTCTAATTTATGATGCTAATTACAGGACTCTATGTACCTTGAGCTAGCAAGCATGAGGAGTTGCAACTGCTGCCAGTGGAACTTCTCTGTGGATGGTAAGCCCTGTACGCTGGTTCATATCCAAACTCTCAGCTTTTGCTCCTCCAGGCAATGCCCAATTGAACTTTCTGACAAGATGTGCTAGCACAATTTCATTGCTGGCTATAGCAAATTGTATTCCTGGACATCCTCTCCTACCAGACCCAAATGGAATTAGTTGGAAATCTTGCCCTTTGAAATCTATCATAGTGTTTAAGAATCTTTCTGGACGGAATGCCTCAGGTTCTTCCCAAATCGAAGGATCTCGGTGTATCGCCCAAGCATTGGTTATGACTCGTGTACCTGCGGCAATGTCATAGCCAAAAATTTTGACATCATGAGTTGATTCACGAGGCACCAACAGAGGAATCGGTGGGTACAGTCGAAGTGTTTCCTTGATCACTGCTTTTAAGTACTTCATCTTCTCCACATCATCTTCGGTTATATGCGTTTGACCGCTGGTAATACCTCTTACCTCTTCTTGCAACTTTTTCATAGCTGCAGGATGCCTTAGAAGTTCTGTCATGGCCCATTCTAAGACAGTGTATGTTGTATCAGTTCCACCAGCAAACATGTCCTGTATGACATATGATACTAATTATTAAATTATAGTTGATGCCTGCAATTTGCATGATAGTTTATGATTTATAGTTAAATATAGCAATTAAATCTCGAATCATGTGGATTTGATATGACAAATTCTACAGAAATCTTTCTTGATCACAGTGTTTTTTCTTAGTTTTTATTTGAATGATCGCTTTTGGTGCTATTTTATATTTATATGACGATCTAGGTGAAACTTGATCTCCTGCAAAACTTGATTTCTTGTATCTTTTTCTAAGAACATATTGGAGATTTGCCAGTGACATCGAAATGTGCTCTGAGCACATGTGCCTACTGTGTATGTATCTTTTGAGCTATGAAGCTTGAACTCTTTCATTTTAAGCCAAAAAACGCATAATTTTGAAAAAAAAAACGTGTAGAATTCCTTAAGGAAACTGAAATATGTTGTTTTTTAAAAAGATTATTTATTTATGCTGAGTAATTTCTAAAAGAAGTTGAAGCTAAGGAAATTCTTTTTTTTTTGGTCTATTGGGGTGGGGGAGTATAGTAACCTACATGTTCTATTTCATTCAGCTTTTCGAACTCATTGTGGTCTACACCTAACACCTGAAGTTGGTTGTATAGAATCTGGATGATTATGTTGTAAGACTGATGGGTTTAATACTATTGGAAATATGCCAGAAGCTGGCCTAGTAACACAAGGCACTAATGTAGACAGTCGAAGATTATTTACATTAACAGTCAGGAGACTTACCAATATGAGAGCTTTGATGCTATCTTTATCAATTGGAAAACCAGCTGTATTATCCTTTTGGACCTTGAGTAGAACATCTACAAAATCTTTTACTCTGTCTCCTTTCTCAATCACTTCACCATGTCCTTTCTGATTTAGTCTCTCCATATGTTCTTGCACAATTCCCTCTAAGAATTGATCAAACTCTTTGGCAACTTTATCAACCTTCTTGTCCAACCCATGTAGTTGATCAATCCATCCAAGCCATGGTATGAAGTTACCTACGGTGAATGTACCCAACAGCTTCACGAACTCTTTCAACAGTTCCTTGAAATTGGCACCACCTTCTTCTCCACTGTACTTCCTCCCAAATGCCACCCTACATATTACATTATTTGTAAATGTCATAAATACTTCACTCAAATTTACAGCAGAGGTCGATGTTCTGATCTTCTCGATCATTAGGGCCACCTCTTCTTCCCTCACCTTTCGGAAAGACCGGACCCTTTTGTTACTTAAAAGCTGGAGGACACATATACTTTTCATCTGCCTCCAGTATTCTCCATAAGGAGCCCCTGCTACATTTTTTCTGTTATAGAGTAATCTCTTACTAATAATCGACTGAGGCCTGTTCGAGAATATAATGTCGTTCTGTTTCATGACTTCTCTAGCAGCACCGGCAGATGAAACGACAAGAGTTGGTTTGCTGCCAAGGTGGAGCAACATAAGCTCACCATATTTCCGAGAGAGTGATTGAAGAGTTTGATGAGGGAGTGCGCCAAGTTGGTGAAGGTTTCCCAAAATTGGTAGCCTTGGGGGAGATGGGGGTAAGTTCCGTCTCTTACCTGCACCGAGATTGAGCCATTTACAGAGGAAAAATAAGAATACAAAGAACGAAAGAATGAAGAATGGGTGCAAAATAAGCATGTTCATTTGTTTCTCTATCATGTTAATGTTGCTGTGCCTTGTTTTTTCTGACAATAGGTGGTATGGCTTTTCTGATTATTTTTGTTTCTTATACTATGTTTCCAGGAGTTAATGTGAAATTGATGGGCGTTGACAGGGTGCTTACACGCTGGTTCCTGATTAATAAAGCTGTTAGTGACATTCCTCCTCAACATTCTAAATTGTCAACTGTCTGACAGAAACCATGTTATAGATATCCTTAATTTTTGTCTTATTTCCATTTTAAATCATGGTACCAAACGTATTTCCGAAGTGTATTGTTGCTTTTCAGAATCACAGTAGTATAATGTATTGTGTGTCTTTTAGAGTTTGAAAGAAGATTATGTCATTCTAGGACGGTTTGAATTTACAACTGGATATAATTTCTGTTTTATTTATCATCAATCACCAGCGTCTATCTTTCTAATTTCTTCTGATGTCAGTTGGAGCAAGTGGTTGATTTTTATAAGATTTTAGAGAAGTACAGATTTTATTTTATTTTTTTTATTTTTCTTTTTGCGACGCCATTTGAGGACATCATTTGGAACATACAACCACAATCAGGTGATGAAAGATGTTAGCAATCATGACTTATTATCTGAGTGTTTCGTTTCTAAAATCTAAAGAATCGAAATTTTACATCCACGAGAACAGTCTGAAATATCTTTTTCTGTCTTCACACAGCTTATGTTGTAGTCCGTAAATAGACCTGATACATCTACCAAAGTTGATGGGGGCGATTGTTTGCGTTTGGGTCTTGTCAACAGCACCTGCATAAATGAAACCTCGGGGTACCTTTCAGAAAATAATACTTAGTGAAAGTATTTTGCAGCTGCAGTCAACAAAAGGATGTGCAGGGGGGAGGATATCTATCTCTTAATTGTGTTTAAGAATTCCCTAGCTTAGCAGACAGTTGAGTAAATTAATTAGTGTTTTCTGTCCCTGTCAAGCCTATCCTCTTATCAGTACATGCCTGCATCGAATCTGATTGACTGCATTCCTTATCATGTGCTCAGTATTTAGCTAGCAGATGTGAGTTCACGGCATTTTTTATTGCCTGTTCAAGCAATATTGATTTATTATCAGTGTTTAATAGTTCAACTGATGAAGAAAGTTACATAGCAGTTGGCTTAAGTTTATTCTAGTGAAGGCCTAAATGCAGGATCTAGTGGAGGGGAAAGGGACTGGTATCGCTGTTGACGATTTCACGCTGGCTCTAGTTTACATTACCAAGATTATTAAAGGGGCCATTTCTAAGTTCCAAATGACTAAATAAGTAAATTTATGCATCTGTTGAGAGTTCAAGGGCAAGTGTCTGTTCAAAATGAGGGGATGAATGGCAGGATCAACTTAACGGAAAATTTTGAGAATTGATGATAACATGTACATCAAAACATTGGGGTAATTTCAGGGGATAGGAAATTCATGGATATCGAAAAGACGTACTATAGAGGAAAGCAGCGCCCCTGATGTGTCTGAAGGATGCGTTAATGGCTGGACCTGAAGTATTAGCCAATAACGCATGCAACCGACGTATTTACGGAAGCCATGGTGCTTCTCAAGCAGCTTCTCCAAGGGGTTGTAAACCAAGCACTCCCCTCCTAAGGTTTAAAGGAGTGTTCTATTGCGAGAGAGGGAGTCAGCCATTCCTCTAGGAGGCCGGCCTCTCATTGTACATGATCTAATGCTCTTGAATAATGAACTGTACCAAAATTTTCAGCTTGAGGGTTTACAAGAAATACCATTGTTTTTTATTGTCCTACAGCTCCGTTATGGAATTAAAAAACACAAGGAGATGTAAACATCACCAAGCTGGAATGAAGTCAAACGGGATAAGGGGAAAAACAAAAGAAATAAAATTGCCATTGAAAGGAAGACTTCAGCTTTCTATCTTTCGTTAGCAACTAATATGTATATATGGATTGGGGTTATTTTACAGCAAGTTGAGGAAGTGGATGACTGAATGAGTTAGAAATGAGAGTGACTGATAGAGTTGAGTAACGTGAGGGACTTCTGCATTCTATGAGTCCTTCCGTACTAGATAAATTTTCTAGCATTTACAGATTACTCCCAAGAAACAGTACAGTGTTTTTATAAACGAACAACTTTTTTATATAATGCCTTAGGAATTACTTTTTGCTTCAATGTGCTACAGACACAGATGACAGGCGTTTAAAGTGGTTTACTCACAACTTTGGAAATCTTGAACTTAAAATTAGCTAGTTGCACCAGTTACAAGAAAAAAGGGGTAATTACTTGTTTTCTACTCCATATTTTGTGTCCCATCCTAGTATCCTAAACATTCCAATATACTGTTTTGTCTTTTTTTTCATAGGATGGTGCAATGTGTGAAACATTGTAGAGCATTTTTCTTTTCAGAAACATTGACATCTGCAGAAAATGAATAAATAATGTATGAAGTATGTCTAATGGAGACATTGACTTTAGACAGATCTAATTTGCCGGCATAATTATTTTTATTAAGAAGAACATAACTTTATGCTTCAACATGCAACAGAAATGCCCGGCACTTTAAGTGGTAGCCAATCTCAAACTTTGCTTTTTATTTATTTTGTACAAACCAACGAATCCTGAACTTTAAAAACTTCGCAAGTTGCTCTTTGTAATAAAAAAAAAATGAATAGGTACTTTCTATATTTCTATCCAATCCTTTTTTTATGTAGAGTATGTTTTCTTTTAAGGATAATATATGCAGATGTCAATTAGATTAACTGTTAAGGTGTATGGAAGCTTGTAGCCAACACCATGATTGGAAGTTCACATAAGTGCTTTGATACATCATAAACATTAAAGTGCAGAAGATGAATAACTAACGTTTGGGATGTACCAAACCTTTGCTGAACAATTTTGATAGATTACCTTATCTCACCCCCTTTTCTGTCTTAGAAAAATTTAGTACGATGGGACGCAATATCAGTAACATTTTTTAGCAAAACGTCAGTACTCATTATTTGATTAAGTGGGAAGGTGGTTATTTCTTCATCTATTCCTGCTCTGATCCTCTGAGTACTTGTGAGTTGTGAGTCTTGTGACCCCATTATGCTTGATCATGCTCTAGCAATTTTCTTTGCCAGGCAATGTCCAATTGAAGTTATGCATGAGATTTGCTAAAATGTTGTTTATTTTGTTGTAGGCAAGTCACAAGTGATGACTAAAAAAGGGCCTCTGTAAGATCTAAAGTGAATGTAGCAATATATTTATCAGAATGTCTTCATCACTTCATCAGTTATCATGATACATACTTCATGTTAGTTTGCTAAGGTTTTATTAAACGTCTATCTGAAACTGAAAATCACCGAAGTTTGTAAACAGAATATAACTATTGAAAAACGAGGGAAGTGTCAAATGATCAGCACACAAAATCTGCTAAATAAACTCTGCTTTTAAGTTCACCAGTAAAGTCCATCCTTGAGGACCTTGACAATGGTGAGCACAAATGAATCCAAGTGTGAGCTTACACTCTGGTTCTATGCATTGTCTGTCTTGTCCAGTTATATGTTGGTGCTACTCCATAATTGAACATAAAGATATTAAATTTTTAGGACTATTTGCAACAAATATCTGTATCACAGGAAGCAGAAAAGCTAAGTGGATATATATCGGTGGACGAGGAGTGTTCTGTTTTCAATCCCATTCAACTCTTGTTCATTCGATTGTAGCTTTCTATACTGTCATTGAACATACACGTTTCAATCATTGGTCAAGTATCTGAGAATAGGACTATTAGTGACACTTCCATGAGTATTTTGTTACAAGTTCAAATTGATATGATTTGTGACAGATACTTGGTAAAAGGAAAATCTGCAATTGCAGAAGAATAACTAGGACGACAGTAGGACAAAAACATAAAGTGCAAGGAAATCCTTGAAAAATTAACGATTTCTGTAAATCTGTTGATGGTCTTTGAAGAAATATTGGGCTTATCTGC
>CAAKMY010004276.1:0-10688 GCA_901111285.1 Corrigiola litoralis
GGAGAAATTGATGATTGACAAAAAAGAAGATGTTAATATGAAAAGTTAATTAATGATGTATTTTTAGCCCCTTGACCTTGACAGTTTTTGTGGACGGACTATAATAGAAAATTTGTCAATCTTTAGAGGACGGAGGGAGTATATTAATAATTTAGGGAAATAATTTAAGAAACGTGGGGAAACGAGCTAATGAGTAATGAGAAGTTGGCAGTAGGATTTAAGAAATGAAACGGGCGACAAGTTCAAAACCTGACCTGGGCGCGAAACTGGCGGGGCCATGTGATATATTGATCCATACTGGTACAAGTCCAAATTAAAAGCCCCACCACTTTCATGAATATTCAAAAACAGCTCATGTTGCCGACTAGCCGTTGTAATGTGAAAAGTGAAAAGCTTCTATTTTGTTATATTAGGGTCTCATTGGACAAGTATACTACTAACATTCTTCTAACTCATGAGGTAGCGGAAGGTCTTGTACAAGACTGTTTAATTGTAAGTTTAAGTTAGTCGGTTTTAAAATAATCACTTTTTGAGTCGTCATTTTTATTGCTAAAACTAATTAATTGTGATAACTTAATTCAGTCTGTGTTTGTTTTCTCCTAATAATTTGTGATGGGGCAATGACGCAATACAGATGGTCGCATTTAACATCTCATTGGTAGACTTTTGACAAGGAGAAACCAAGCAATTTTCCACAATAATCACTGTCTTATGCTTGACCATCTTCCACAAGAGCTCAACAGTGTACTGATTGTGTCTTGTAAGAACAAAAGCAACAAAAAGATAGAATGTGATAAGAATGAAACTAGGATTTTGGATGATATAGATATAGTGCAAAAATGTTTTCCAAGGTGATCATTCGACTGAAGATTTGGTCTTGTAAGTCGAATATATAAGAGGCAAACAAAATGAAACTGAAGTGCATTACATTATGCCCATCTTCTTCTTCGTTATCGACGATTCTCTAGACAAGGATAACTACAAATGTATCGATACTGAATAGATCATTTACACGACAAACAAGTCAGGCGCATGTACATATATAAGCAATATAACAATATCAATCATTCAACCCCATCCTAGTCACTAACGATCTGTTACATTACATAAAATAAGATCATGAGCCTCTAATTTGGCTCAGAGTTATCCATATGCCTAAGACATTAATGGACAGAGTTAGCCACCTCCCGCTGCCGGAAGGTCAAAGAAGTAGATGACCTAAAGTCACGGGAGCCGGCGACTGAACGCTTATGTTGATGACTGCCTACAAAAGCATACAGCTTCTACAATCAATGAACGGTTCACATTTACTGACGCAGAGAGGATTCAGGGGATATCTGCAACTCCTCCTAGTGTGGGTAAATCATACTAGATAATTAGAGTTAACGATGCCAAATATCAGTCTTATATACAGTGATTAACCAAACGCTTCCCAGGACATTTGAGGGTGAGTAATCAGCATCCAGCTCACAAGATACGATAGCCGATCAGATTCATCAGACAGATGTCCTTCAAAAAGATCTGCTGAGAACCAAACAACAAAAAGTCAACTCCCTATGGAAGTAACGGCCAGGTATCTATAATATGTACTGCATAAATGGAAATCGATTCCCCACGTTAGCAAATAGTGACATTAAACTGAAATCAGCTCATTGGATACGTTATGTAACTTTTCATGTCAATTCTTAAGATGAAAGCCAAAGTGTTCATACTCTTCCATCTAGTTTGTACAGAGCTGTAAAGCAGGCTCAGTTTTATACAAGATTGTGAAGAAAGCTAAGAAAGAGGCCTCTAGTAGTCTAGCATACAATAGGACAATTTATTGAGGAAGAATAGGGACACTCACCTGTTCCAGAACCCAAATGCAATTCCTCCAAGTCCGTGGCTCAATTGGTCGTACATACAAATTAAACGTATATCATTCATCAGTTCCTCGAGCCAGGGTCTTATTTTTGCGATAGTTTTCTGGGAACAAGAACTACAAGAGAAAAAATAAATATTGGTATTGTGTGATATAGTTGATCAACTCACTGAAGGTTATGAACAGACTTTTACCTTCCTCCAAATTGCAAAAGCTTCCAGGAGGAAATATCGTGTCTGGATCCAAGTCTTTCAGAGAGGACATGGCCAGCATTACACAATTTTTACTGCAGAAAACAAGCAATAGCTCATTCAAAACCCAGGAGCTGAAGTAAAACCTGCTCTCTTCTAATTATGGGCTAATGGCTCACGGAGCAAGTTACTAAAATAAAAAACTGCAATAACTAAGAAAACAAGACTGAACCTCAACCTAAACATGGGACTCTGGGATTCATTTAGGAAAGAGACATAGAAAAGCAATTGTTTAAGAAAATCAACTCCAAGGAACCAAAATACAGCTACAAACCTGGCCCATGTAGGGATACGCTTTTTAGTTGGTATCTCGTCCTCCTCTTCCTCTTCATCATCCGAGCACTGGTATGGTGATATATCATATGACTCTTGGCTGGCCCGATTGATTGGCTTGGCATGTTTATCAGAACTAGGTGTTAGACTTACAGTTCCAACAATACTGCTTACCTGAGAAGAGAATAGCATCATCTTAGAAAGGGATTTCTCTAGACAGGGGCAAGGCAGACGCTAATCATTATTAAGGTTATCTATGGGCCTGGTTATGAAACCCTGCAACCCCGGGTAACTTAAACTTACATTCGACCTATTCCTGTTTCAATGTTTACCCTACTGGTTGCTGGAGTGGGCTGCAGTTGGAAGTAACTATTTTCAATCTAGATACAGAGTATCACTTTCAAAATTTGTTAAATGTGTGGCACAATATAGCTGATCTGCAAAAGCTACAAGAAAAATAAAAAAAGAGCAGTTCTGGCATGAAATTACCTTCCCAATATCAGAAGATCCGACAGAAATCTTAGGATCATTTAAGGCTGGAAATCCATCAGCAGCTTCTATTCTCTCGTCCCCTTCCACTGCCAATTCATTTACTGGCTTCTTTGAATGATTTTCTTCATTGGCACCATCAAGTTCCTTGTGTATTTTTTTATTATGCTCTTTTCTTTCATGTGCTTTTACATCCTACAAAGATTTCGATACTTAGACCAGCAAGAATAGCAAAGACTAAGACATGGTAGTACTCTGTCAAGAACAAGGCCAAACCTCCGCTTTATATCTCGATTCTTCCCTCCAAGCATTAATTTTATTCTCGGCTTGCTTCTGTTGGCACCTTGCCTCTTCTACGCGCTTTCTTTTCCTTTCCTTTTCTTGCTTCTCCTCTTCTTCTCTCTGTCGTTTCTTTGCTGCATTTTCTGCCTCTCTTTTCTTCTTTGCTTCCGCCTTCAATTTTTTTGCAAGTTCCATTTGCTTCAAATTTTCTTGCTCCAATCTTGCACGCTCAAGCTTCAATGCCTCATTCTTTTGCTTGCGTTCGTTTTCTTTCTTCTCCGCAAGACGTTTGGCAGCCTCTGCAGCTTCCAGAGCCTTGACTTTTACATCTCTCTTTGCTACAGAACACCAACAAATAAATGAAGGAAGGAAGCCGAAATACAGATAAAAAAGCCTTTCAGCATAAAAAGAGTTATGAAAAACACTTTGGGCTTCAAACTTCCACCATATGTTTTCTTCCACAAAAAGAAAGCATATAATAGAATCAAGCATAGCTTAAGTCCATACAAACAGAATTTATAATTGAACAATAAAGACTATCAGCTACAAGAAAAAATATACCAGGGGCTGCTGCAGCTGCTTGTTTTTGTTGAACAAGTGGAATAAAGGATTTCACATTGGAGACGATATTATTACGCTTTGGTTCTTGATCAGATGTTCTTTGCCTTCTGCTTCTTAAACTTGATTGTCCCGACAACTTTGGTTTGCTAAACCTACTACTGAGAGTTTTAGACTGCTTCTTACTGCTATTACCACCAACAGACAAGCCCTTATTCTCCTTCACCCGTGTTACCCTTCCACTTCTCTTCTGACCCATGACACTCTTCTTACTTTCCACATTCAGCATCTCAGAGACCCTCATTTCTGTGGTCACAGATTCTAAACTACCTCTAACAATTGCATGCCTTGGAGCCAAAGAAGATTGCTTCTGCATTGTAATATCACAAAGTGGTTCCCTGATGGGGCTACTTCGCTTGTTAGTATTAGTTCGCTGAACACCTGTACTGTCCTCCTCATTCACATCTTCCTCGCAGCTTTCAGGATCTTCCAATATCGTGAAGCAAGTAAGCTCTGGATTACCACTGCCTACCTTGTCTGAACATCCAGATTTTGATGAACTACTTTCAATCCCCTTTCCCACAGGGGAGAAGAAAGGATTCCTCTCATCCCACCCAAATTTACCGTGGGGAAAACAAAAGAGATCAGAATGAGATTTCCCTTGTAAAGCTTTCCTGTCAAGCAACAAACTGCTGTTCAAGTCAATGTTCTCTAAAAGCCCGTTAGGTACTGAGGAATATATGCCCGGTTCTAGGACCACTCTGCATGCACTGGGAAAAGGAGAAACTGGGGTACTCGAGCAAGCAGAGTTGCAAAGCTGCTCGTGCAAACTGGGCGGGTTCAATATGTTACACAGAAGAGGCATCGCTTCATGGACAACTTCATCTCCAAAATCTTGCACACAAAAGCCCTCGAACTCTGGCATTGTTCTATCGGCTTCAGTGACATCCATAGGCTCCATCAGAGGCGACATAATTGAAAGTTTACATCTTTTACCAGTCTGTAGAGATTTTCTGTCATCCACATCCATGGCAGTAACAGTCAACTGTTCTGAAGAATTACCATCATTGTCAACTTGACCTTTCACGAGACCATCAGAAACACTTCCACTGCAAACTATAGAACATTCTAGATCTGCTTTCACCATACCCTTCTCTAGATCACGATCTGAGGGATCCACAATTGCGGTACTCAAGCAAGCAGATTCACAAAGTTGCTCATGCAAACTGGGCGGGTCCAGTATGTTACTCAGAAGCGGCATCGCTTCGTCGACAAGTTCATCTTCTATATCTTGCGAACGAAAGCCCTTGAACTCTGGTATTGTTTTATCAGCTTCAGTGACAACCATAGGCTCGATCAGAGGAGACATGATTGGAAATTTAAGTTTGTTCCCAGTCTGCAGAGATTTTCTGCCATCTACCTCCATGGCAGTAACCGTCAACTGTTCTGCAGAATTATATTCACTGTCAACTTGACCTTTCACGAGACCATCAGAAACATTCCCACTGCAAACTATAGCACATTCTTGATCTGCTTTAACCATACCCTCCTCTAAAACATGATCTGAGGTATCCACAATTATACTTTCCTGAACATCTAACAAACTTGATTCTGACATTTGTTTATGCTCACATGTTGAGGGGATAATGACACTTGTTTTCAAGCTAACTTTATCCTGTCCAAAAGAAGGTAAAAAGTGGGTTAACAAGATAAACACACGGTAAAAAAAACGGTACCAACTACCTCAAATTACAAACTACCTCTTGGTGCTTCATCAGAGGGGTCATCTCAGGCTGCCTATTGTGAGGACTATTTACATTCTGATCTACCTTCTTCGAGAGAGAACCCTTGCAAGAATCACCGCTAATCTCTTTGTTCAAGCAGATTTCAGTAGGCGATGCAAAAGGCTTAACCAGTTCAATGGATCCACTTATACCAACAAGCTGCTCATTGTAGTCACATGTATTTATTCCGGAACAAATACCATCAGATTGTTGGGAACAGCCTCTTGATCTAGTAACTCTGCCACTGTAATCAATGCTCTTTCGGTCCTTCATCCTGTCATCTCCTTGTTCTACATCGTTATCAGCACCCGCATTGGAGATTTTCTCGTTATTTGAGCCATTCCAAATTACTGCTGCTTCCTCGGACCAAATTTCAGAGGGTAATGAAGAAGGTTTTACCCGTCCAAAACATCCACTCAAGCCATCATGTTGCTCATTGTAGTCACATGTTTTTCTTCTGGAAGAAAAACCCTCAGATTGTTGGGCAGAGCTTCTTGATCTAGTGACTCTGCCACTGTAGACACTGCTCTTTCTCTCCTCCATCTTGTCATCTCCTCTTTGTACTTCCTTTGGTTTGTCATCTGTAGATTGTGTCCGCAACCCGACCAATTCCAGAGATTCTCTCAGGAGATTATCTTGCTCGTTATGTCTATAAGTTTTGCTTCCAGAAGAGATGCCAACATCATCGTCTATCCCCAAACGGCTTTTAACGCTTGCTTTTGCACTACTACGGAGCTCCAGTGCTTTTTGACGAGACCTGGACCTCTCAATCCTTACTATTGATTGTGCAGGCCTAGAATATGTGCCTGAGATCCTTGCACAGTTCTGATCTTCTGGAGACATAGGGACATAACTATGTGTATCTACCCTGGCATCAACATCAGACGGGGGAACAATGCCAGCTGTATCTTCAGTTTCATGAATAAGTGGCGGAGGAACAGAACCAAACCCATCATCAAAACCATTGCTAGAGGCACATCTTGTAGCACATGTTTCATCAGGTATCCCATTATTAGAAACTGTTGCGACTGGCTTATCATACAAAAAGCAAGGACCACTGGCATAAGAAGTTAAAGGTCCAGGTCGTGGAAGCAACAATCCCGAAATAAGCTCTTCTTTGTTTAATTCTGCACAAAAATTAAGGAAACAAGTCCAATCAGCAAACACAAAGATCAAGAAAGCAACAAAAAAACGATCAACAAGGACTCGATATATGATCAGAACCACATTTCCCAATTTTCTAAGAGCACAATTGCAAGGAATCAGTGTACCATTTTCATTTTCAAATAACTGATTTCACTCAAAATGACTATTGCAATAGTAGCTACCCAGGTCTACTGGAGTCTGTACCAATGGGTCTTTTTTGCTCTTCTAAAAACTTCTGACGGTCAAATAACAAGAAGTATATAATTGGCATTTTCATGAAATGACACTTGTTTCTTGCCAGATAGGCTCATACCGACCCAAACCTGTTTCGCAAAGCAAAAGGCAAACACAACTTCACTTTCTGGGTGCAAGACACTAGTACAAGTGTACAACTAAAAAACCCAAAACTACAAATCCTAAAAGTGGCTAAAAACTATACCTCCTATTTCTGAGAGGGTTACACTGACGACATATTCCAAGACACAACAGCTCGTAAGCAAATATCATTCCCCAAATTCCTTATCAAAAGAGTAAGAAAGGAAATTCTGAAAGTGAAAAGAGACACTAGAATGAAAAACCAGAACGTGCTGAACAGTTCTACAAGCATGAACCTCAATGGATTAACAATCAAATGGCTTCTTTAAATATACACACTACATTCAACCGCACTAATCTCCCATCCATTATAAACAGCAAGACTGGTCCGTAAACTACAGTGTACCAGTTATAAGTTTCTCAGAAAACGTCTCTTTCAATGTGCTAGATCATCAACTCACGCCTGCTGTAAAACTAGTCACGTTTCACGTCAAATCTAAACAGCATCACCAACGTCATGTTGTAGTACCGTCGCAATTAAGTACGCACAAAACAGCAAACGTTCTCAACGATTCCACAACAAAACTAACTAAATTAAATAATCATTCTATAAACCTAAATAAACTATATATCTGTAACATTCAACTACTTATCTAACTATAGGCAAAAACTTGGCTACGACAAGTCTTACTAGACGGCTCAAAATAACAAAAAATTCTCAAGAATTCCGCAACGACAATAAAATATCAAATAAAGATTAATACTTCAAAAAATAGAGCGAATACTTGGATAAGACTGTCCTACAATCGTAACAGTTCACATCAAATCCAAACATCATCACCAACCTTCTACTATCAGAGTACCGTCATATCCAAGGGTTACTCGAAAGCCTCAAAATAACATAAATTCTCAACAATTCCGCAACGAAACTAAAAGAGTAAATAAAATGAACTAACTAATATACACAAAATGCACAGATACACAACATTTCCACAAATTAAGCAATAAAAGTGTTACTCAAAACCTCAAGACAATGCAGCTTCTCAACAAATCCGCAAGGAAACTAAACAAAAAGACAAAATGAACTAATTATCCATAAAACACAACAAATACTCCAAATTTTCGGGAAACACTGTTATTCGAAAAGCACGAATCAGCGCAAGTTCTCAATAACTCCGCAATGAAACTAAATTAATAGATAAAGTGAACTAATCACCCACAAAAATACAACAATAACTTCAAAATTGCACAAATGCACAACATTTCCGCGGCAGTAAAAGCGTTACTCGGAAAGCTCAAAACACGTAAATTCTCAACAATTCCAGAATGAAACTAAATAAGTAACTAAAATGAACTAACTATCCACTAAATACAACAAAAACCTCAAAACTGTATAAAATACTCACCATATTCGCGAATTTAGCGATAAAAGCGAGATAATACTCAATGTTTACACGGACTAAGCAATAAAAATGCTACTCGAAATGCTCAAAACAACGTAAATTCTCAACCATTGCAACGAACTTAAATTAGTAAAAAAAATGAACTAATTATCCACAAAATATAACAAAAACCTCAAAATTACACAAATACTAAACAATGCAATAAAACTGTTCCTCTGAAAGCTCAAAACAGCGTAAATCCTCAACAATTCCGCAACGAAACTAAACAAAAAGATAAAATGAACTAATCATCCACAAAATACAACAAAAACCTCAATAATACACCAATACTCAACATTTCGCAAATTAAGCATTAGCAACAACGTAAATTTTCAACAATTCCGCAACAAACTAAAATTAGTAAAAAAAATGAACTAATGATCCACAAAACCACATAAATACTCCATATTTTCTAGACTTAAGCAGTAAAAGCGAGATTATACCACCGAGATCTCTGGAGTCACGAAGAAGCCACGCTGGAGGGGGAATTCCTTGGATTAGCAGCTTGGAGAGGAGGTGTTGGTCGTAGAGTTGCTTCTGGTGATGCAATTGCTGAACAATTTGCCTCTTCCTGTCGAATAATTGCACTATTAATTTCTCAATTGCCGCCATTTTTAGGGTTTTTAAGGTCCAAATTTGTTGATTTGTTGATTTTAGTCCATTAATTGAAATTCGATTTTTTAGGGTTCGTTAGGAGAGAGAGCGCGGAGATCAAGTTTGAATATTATTGGGTGGGAAGGGTAAGACGGTCTTTTCACAAGTTACGGCGAAAAGTTCATACTTTCTTTTTCACATTTGCCCGTGCACATTTTTGTAGGTGAAAATTATAAAAAATTTGATATTCTTAATCTACTCATCAAGAATTAAACAAGATCTCACATAACTGTATTTTATCTTATATGTTGTAAAGAAATCGAAGATCAATTTTTATTTATAAATAGTGTTCAAAAAGCAACTATGAAGTTTATATAGAACTAGAGGGAGTATGAAATTTTATTAAACCATTTTTGTCACCATAAAAAAATATTCCTTTTTTTAATTTCCGTGGATTCATGCATTGTTTTATCATAAAAAAGTTGAATATTTTTTCGATATTAATAGGTTATATTTGTATCACATTTTTTATATGTTATTTTTGTTTCTAAAGGAAAATAGATGTAGTCTTATTTCATTGTTTTAGTCACAATCATTAAAGGTGAATTAATTAATAGTTTTCCGTGACATTGGCATATTTCCCTCACATTGCATCTTCTCTCTAGTGAGCCCACCTTAAATTATGAACATGGATCTATAATACAATTTACGCCTTTTAGAAGATACACATAATGTAAATGTTCATTTGTCTTATATATATTTTTATGGTGAACAAGACGAGGGAGAGGTGTATTGAAACAACAACAAACATGAATTAAGCAGAAACTACTCTAGGTCTTGTGATCCCCGTGACATCTCAAACAAAAACTACTTGAGTTTTATAGCAAGATCTTCAATTTTTAGGGTTTGTGAAGAGAGAGGATGGGGGAGTACAAAAACGAAGTTTGAAAAATGGGGAAGAGGGGGGGGATTGAAATGTAAAATGGAAGAGCCTCTCTTGTTTTTGTTATTGTGAAAATATCTTTTAGAAAAATTAATGATAGTTTAGTGAATAAAAAAACAATTTTACGTCATAAGAAAATTTGATGTATTGTAAATCAAATTTTACAATACAAAAAATATTATTCTTTTTGAAAAACTTTTCTTATTTCAGAGAGCCTCCACCTACCGGGGGCCCCTCCTTCTCCACGGCTGGCCCCTAAGGCCCTTGGGAGGCTACTCCACAAATAAGAATAGTATAACTAATTAGCTATAATATGATTGTCTAACACATTGTTTGGCTTAAGATTAATGTTCAATAGAGCAATGCAGGTCAAGCAAGAATGCAAAGATGGCTAAGGAATTAGTATCAATGTCGACTATAGGTTGTATTAAGACTTTTACTTTCATACAAAACATAACTTGTTATAAAACATATATACTAAAAATGTTATTTGCGCATAATGAGTACTTCACCATTTAAAATAAATTAAACTATAGCCAATCAATATATATATATAAAGGAGGAAGTTTTCGGTGATTATTAGAGCGCCAAGTAGGATTTTAGATTTTAGCTTTTCTTTTAATGAGTTTTCATAGTATTATAAGGAGTGTAGTTTAGGTAGAAAACTACTATTACAAAAAGTGTAGTTTAGCTAAAAAAAAATATTATTATAAAGAGTGTAGTTTAGATAGAAAAAAATAAAAAAAATAA
>CAAKMY010004309.1:0-13553 GCA_901111285.1 Corrigiola litoralis
TTATTGATGTTGATGATAATTTAGCATGAATATAGTTAGAATGTCATTCTTTTTACAAACTAAGAAATGCTATAGAACATCATTCTTTTAAAATCAGAAGGAATATAAAATATAGTTGTTATCAATTTTCTCTAATTAAAATTAGAAGAAACTATTAACAACGAACTGAATTCCTAAACCAAAGTTTCTGTCTTAGAGTCGAATTAAGCAATAGCTGGCTTGTAGGGAGGCCTGGCTGGTAGGGAGGCCTTTGGTTACTACATTGAGGTAGGATTATCATACAAACTGCCAATTCACGAGGCATGGCTGACGAGGATGCATGAGTTGTGCCCACGTGGAGTAGGTGCTTGGTATCTTGCAGTTTAAGTTGTTTTTTGGGGTTCTCACATTCCCTCCTGGAATTCAGATTTATCCACTGGGTATTTTATTGGAGTTCGTCCACTGTTTTCTTACCCACGTCATTTATGCAATAGTAAATTTGCTAAGTAGCATCTAGAATATGTAAACAACACATACTCCGCTATCAAATTATATTGGCACCGAGTACCTACTACTAGTTTAAGGCACCTAATGAAACTAGTGCTGCTGCTTGAACTAAGTGCACCGCTGCCTATATATGTGGAAGAGAAGCTGTGGTTTTTGAGAGCACACGAATACGCTTTTATGCTTTCAACGCGAGGCATCATAAAAAAAGACGATTGGGTTACTCAAATTATATTATACTCAATCCATCCACTCATGAATTAACATTTGTTTTTTTACACTTGTTGAGGTAATACTTTGATCATCTATGACTCAATATTATAATGGTTAGATTTGTATTGAAACATACTTTTACCTGATTATTTTTTATATTTTTTCAAAATCTATTTTTTGAGCTAGTGTTGGTTCAATGTTAAACAAGGCTGATTTGAAACTTTTTTTTTAAGGCTCACAAGGTTGTTTTGAGTCGCAATAGGGGTATTTTTGGGATGGCTTATCTTAGTGGGGGATTGTTTATCTAGAATGTTGCTTTTAAACTTATTATGGAAACGTTTCCGGTTCTACCTATATTGTTACGTCTCTTAATGTGTTGCATGGTAAATTAGGATATGTGAATGTAACTTTATGAGTAGACTTAAGCATATGTCCTTAACCGATGTTGTTGACACTAGCATTGCCTGTAAACGCCAAATATATGTAGAAGCAAAACACCATAAAGAATCTCTTTAAGCAAGTGATTGAAAGACATATTGAATTATATGGCCTTGCATATTCGGACTTAGATGACTTTGAAATACTAAGAGTAGGGGAGGCTAACATTACTATATAACCTTTATTGAAGACTACTCTAGATACTGTAAAGTTGAGTTGCTTAAGACCAAAGGTGAGGTAGAAGAGACTTTCATTACCATTAAAGCTTAAGTGGAGAATCTACTCGATAATAAAGGTAAAGAGATTTAGATATCCCCCAGATGGGGTATGGGTCTCTTTATCTTAATGAATTTTACGAAAATAATGAGATTATTAATGAGGTTAATGCCCCTAGAACACCTCAACAAAATGATAACTAAAGGAAAAAGCATAACCCTTAAGGATATGATGAATGAAACGGTCTTGGGTTCAAGATTTCCTGATCATATCATAGGGGGGGACCTCTCTGATGTGCTTGTCTTGTGCTTAATCGTGTACCCAATAAGATACTAGACAAGACACCATATGAACTATGGAAAGGTTACCTTCCTAAACTTGTTTACATGAGAGTGTGGGGGTGTTTGGCCAAGTAGGCTTACCAGACATAATAAAGACTATTGTTGGTCCTAAGACATTTGATTGTGTGCTCATTGGCTATATTTGTAATAGCGCCGCTTATATATTGGTGTCATTGAGTGGTTTTACTATTACTAAATCTAGAGATGCAGAATTCTTTGAGCATGTGTTTTCCTCTAAAAAAACTAGATCATGAATGTCCTTTGTCTGATCTATCCATGCACCTTTAAATGTTATTTTAAGCTGTAGTTGTTTCTCTGATGTGCTTGTGGACGAACATAGGAGAAGAAAAAGATGTAGAACTGAATCTAACTTTGGTCCTCACTTTGTCACAGCTTTTTTATCTGAATGGATTATCTTGATCTTCTATGTGCTGAACTTGTGTATGTCTATCTAATAGATGAAAATCCTAAGACTTATGGTGAAGTAGTAAACTTTATTGATGCTAGTTATCAAAAAGAGGCCATTAGGAGTGAACTAGACTCCCTTATCTCTTATGAAACCTGATCGATAATCGACGGACTTGCCTAAAGGGTGCAAACCCATTGCTAACAAATGGATCGTTATGAAGAAAATGAGACCTGATGGATCCATAGAGAAGTTTAAGGCTATACTTCTTACTAGAAGTTTAACTCAAAAGAAATTAAGGTATACATTTATTTGATATAGTCTCTAATGTGACCAAGATTGCCACCATTAGAGAGCTGGTAGCTCTTGCGGCAATTCATGATCATCCACCAAATGGATGTCATTGACTACCTCTTCAAATGGTGACTTAGATTAGGAAATCTATATGACTCAACCCGAAGGTTTTGTGGCTTCAGGGCAAGAGGATAGGTGTGTAACCTTAAGAAGTCCCTTATGGCCTTCAACATGCTCCTAAACAATGGTATGAGAAATTCAATAATACTTTGATTTTCGATAGTTTGGTTGTGAATACCTCATTTATTTGTATATTTAAACCTGATTGGATCAGATCATGGTTATGTGTGTTTACACTTGGTGGAGGTGCTATATTATGGAAGTCTTCAAACAAACATGTATAGCACTAACCACCATGGAATTTGAATTTATTGCTCTTGAGAAACCTATAAGAAGATGTACCCTTTGGGGGAAAAGAAACACTCTTGTTTCTCTCCACTGTATTTCACAAGCAGCTATTAGAGTTGCTAAAAATTGTGTTTACAATAGCAAGAAAATACACATCAGAATCAGGCATGGTGTGGTCAAACAACCCCAGAAAATGGATTTATTGCCTTAGAGTATGTGTGGTCCGGAAAAAACTTGGCGGACCCATTCACAAAAGAACTGTCAAGGAAAGTGGTCCTTGGTTCGTCAAGGGGAAATTGAGCTAAAACCCATGAGTAATGAATATGGTGGGTAATACTTTTTTTGTAAAACAAAACTATATGCATCTTATCCCTATTGCGAGATATAGTATGCTTATTCTATAGCCACATTGTTGTGATGCTTTTGAGACGCATTCGATGGGTTATCCCTTTCAAGATGAGCTAATGTTGTTAATGAATTTATAGCCCAGTATTGGGTGTACAATTGAGAAGGATTAGATGAATCCAACATCATTGCGAGGATGATCCTAGCGCTATTAATGGTTAAAGCCCATGTGGGGGATACTGTTGAGAAGCACCTAGTAAAGGAACCACCTATGTAAGTATGAAGGTTGACGACCTTATATAAAAGCCTTGTGCTGTCTTTCTAGAGCACTTATGAGACCAGAGATGTGCGCATAATCCTAAAACGCAACATTTTTACCGTGATGTTTGCACAAATTCAACATACTATATGTGTTATATATATAGGTTTCGACCTACATTCAGGTGAGTTAAAGAAGAAATTAACTCATCCAAATGGAAGTCGTTGTCGTACATCAGTACGTGGGTGAATTCATATCGAAAGATATTGACACTTAAGTATGCAAATCATCCTTTGCACATAAATTATTTTCCAAGCCACTTATGGGGGGTTATTGAGAGAATGGCTTGTAAAGTATTCTGCCAACTTTTGTGTCCTACGTTGGTCATAAAGCCAAGTAGTTTGCTTCCTTTTATAAGAGACACTACATTAGTGTTTGTCACTAGAGACTTATGTGAAATCTATGGTTTATTGAACTCTTGCTGCAAGCCGGTGGAAACAGGAGTCAAGATCAAGGAAGTAGTGATTTGGAATTAGATATCGTATAATAAATGGCTTTGATGTCTTTAATGAAGGAGAAATTACCTACGGAGTAACTTTATGTAGAAGTATTACTTGAAATAGGTTGATTTGTGGTAAGTTAAAACTCATCAGACAAGCTTATGGATTTGGAAAAACCTGTTGCATTTGAGGTATGAAATTCTTAGTAAATCTGGTTCAATTAATGTTGGAGCACACAATCTGGATAATTGGGTGGTTTGTGGCAGGTTTAGCATTAAAAAGTCTATGAATTATTTAGACAGGTGCACTCTAAAGGGGTTTTTAGGAGCCTTGCTCAACTTAACAGATTGGTCACTCTAAACAAGCTTTAAGAAAGGGGAATTTGTATGGTTAATAAGTTTTGTGTTTGCTTGTGTGAGGCAGACCCCAAAAGCCATTTTTTCTTTTACTTCTCTATTTCCAATGAAGTCTACAGATACATTTTTGGTTAGCTTGGATTGTATGGAATTGGTTGGAGTTTGAGTCATGAGGTTGACTGGCCAACTAAGCATTCTGCTCAAAATTCAGCCAAAAAGTATCTTATTTAAAGTGTCTTCGTAGTTATGGTAGCAGAGATTTAGTATCAATGGAATCAGAGGTTATTTCACAATGTTATCGTAACTGTCTTTGCAGTAATCATTCAATTTTCTCATTTTTATAGAGCATAAAATAAATTTCCAAGGCAATAAATTTCCAAGGCAAGCTAAAAACGCGTTGTATGGTCCTAATTAAGTTGTTTAACTTAGTTTTTTTGGGTGTTGTTTGGGGTTAGGCTTGTATTCTAGCTACTTTGGTAACTTTATTTGGTGAAATGATAATCTTCTAACTTTCATAAAAAACCAATATAATTGAACCTGTGAAATGTTGATTCCTTCACCTTTTGTCAAAACAAATTCAATTAAAAGCAATTATTTCGCAATTTTTAGGGAATTTGAAGGAAGAAAAGATAAAAAATAAGTTGTTCATGTCTGTTTGTGTTTGGCTCTTCCTTATGATTCTCATGAAGTTGGGCTATGCTAGATTGTATTAAATTGGTAAAGTCTTGGTAGGATAACTTATATTATACCAAAAAAGATAATTCTTGAATTCAAATTATGCAGGTTGCATCGATCAATTTTTAGTGATTCAACCTTGTTCCTAGATTACTATAGTGAGTTCATTCATAAGTCATCTTTGCTTCTAAAATCACAAAGCTCAACAACCTATCAATATCAAATTCTTCTAAACTTCTCGACAACTTGATCTTGTTGATATCCCAATGTACCCAACTCTCTATTGTGCAGTTTTCAAATATCTTGAATTTGTGGATTTCACAATTTGATCATGTATATTTCCCAATATCTCGATCATGTTGGGTTATATTCTTGTAAGGTATGAACCTTATCTTGATATGTCCACATGAATAAAGAATGATGCTTAGTGCATCATTTGTATAATATTTAGCTTTTTTGTTAAAAACTATCTTAAAGTTTCAAAATTTTGTGAACAACTACCTAATATAATTTTTTTTGTCAAAAACTACCTAAAAACAACATTTTTTTTGTAAAAACCTACCAAATGACATTTTTCGTCCAAACTTAACATTTTTCATCCAAATGAAGCACATGTTTCTCACATGACCCCCCTCTTGACTTCCTCCTCCCATCTTCCATAACTCCACAACCATTTACTTCAAAACAATAGCAGCCCCTCACCTGCAACACCCCGACCGTCTTCCTGCCATCCTAACTACTCTCTTCGGTGAGCACCACCCAACAACCTCCATTTTCCCCTCTTCTTGTGCATATTCCGACGAGGGACTTCACAAGGTTTCTTCTCTGTTTCTTTTGTGTAGGTGTTTGACGGTAAAGCCGCTATCAATCCTAAACCAACAAATGTCATAACACCTATAAATGTAGGTTGGGATGTGGTTAACACCTATAAATAATACTATGATATTGTCAAATCCATGCACTAGCATAAGTCGCAACCCAAACCACATCACTGTAGCTTTAGCAATACTAGGATCCAACTCTGCTCCTCCCTGTAACTTACCCCACATCTAAGCCATCCCCTCAGTATTCCTGAGAACAAAACCACACCCAAAACCCTTCCCTTAAATGACTAATGCGTCATTATTAAGCTTGAGCATACCCCTTGGAGGTCGTCTCCATTTCCGCACCATAACCCATGAATCCGAGATCACTTGCGCTTGCTATGCCTTACATCCCTCTATGAGATTGTCTACATATGATATCCTATGATATAACATCAAGAGGGCATACTGCTTTACTCTCGATTACCATTCAGTTTCGGCCATTCCGGATCGCCCAACTCACGAGCATAAGCTTCTCCCTGCCACCCTTATCCAGAATCTCGAAACACTTCTCTACCCAACTTTTGAAATCAGTACTCTCCTTATCCATAATCTCCCTAAGCGACGCTAAATCTTATACCCTAGCAGTTAGACCACAATGTTTCAAGGCATGAACCACATCATCTCTCTCAAATGAATACAAAGGGCAGTGAGTAGACAAACTTGGGATTCGTCGATGAAGTCCGACGAGTAGGAATAGCCCCACAACAAGCTCGTCAGATGCAAATTTTGGTTCTAGGAATAATCTTACTCTGCCAAATTTCCTTCCACAACTTATCCCTACCCAAGGAGCTTGAAGAATCACCTTCTTCTAATGCATTCCCATAGATTGTATGATACGCTAATCTAACCGAGCATTCACCATTCTTGTCCAAATCCCAACACAACACGTCCTCTACTCATACTTTAACGAAATCGTTGTGATCCTCTCCACCTCAAATGGAAGAAACACTTCGCCAAGAAGATTAGTATTCTAGCTCATATAAAACGCGTTTATCAAATCCGCTACAACCATTTCTCCATTTACACTGTCTCTTGGTAAAATTACCCTACGATAAGTCGTCCTTGGAATCCAAGGATCATGCCATACATTCACTGAAGCTTCATCCCCATTCCTCCACATGACACCCTTCATGAGCACCCCTTTCGCACCCCAAATCTCACGCCAAGTATAACTTGGATTGGATCCTAGATTTGAACTAAAGAAAGAGCCATTGGGGTAGTACCTAGCACGGTAAATTTGCTCAATCAAAGAACCTTGGTTGACACACAACCTCCACGCTTGCTTCCCTAGTAGAGCTTGGTTGAAACCATAAAAATCTCGGAAACCCAATCCTCCCCTCTGTTTAGGTTCAGATAACTTCCTCCATGCAATCCAATGCATTTTGCGTTCGTTTTGGCATTGACCCCACCACCTCAACAGAAGCTTGCCACCATCGATCTCAGTCTATAACAGGCAGAGGTTGGAAACTGGAAAACACTCATAGCATAAGTAGGAAGGGATTGGGCCACCACCTTTAAAAGAACTTTTCTACCCGCTTTATAAAATCCAAATAAATCCCTAAAAAAAATTAAAAATAGTTCCTCCAAAACTATACACACTTCAAAAAATCTTTACAAAAAATTACACACTTGAAAAAAAATCCCAAAAAAAAAAATCTAAACACTCACTAAAAAGTTTTGGGAATTTTTCAGACTTTTTTCGAATTTTTACAGTTGGATCTTTAAGAATATTATTTGATATTTTAGGAGTTTATTTGGATTATGTTGAAATTTTGAGAGATTGTTTTTTCATTATGCTGGTAATTTTTGGGATTTATATGGTATTTTTTGTGTAATATTGGAATTTTTGGTAAGAAAAGAAAGTTGGAGTCCATCTAGTTCCCCGTCCCTCTATTTATAATAAGATTCTAAAGTTACTAGTGTTCTTTTACCATTGCGAATGGTCTATTTTTTATTTAGTTTTTTGGAAATTACGAAAAAAAAAGTTTGGATTTTTTAGAACTATTTGAGATCTTTAAGGGGGTTTTTATTATTTTTTTGCATTTTTGGTAATTTTGGGACTTTTTTGGATTTTTCAGTCAGACTATTAAGTCAATTGTACCTGTTAAGTGGACATGTCGGAGAAGTATGATACCATAAGTAACCAAAATGATATTAGAGAAAAGTCATATAATCAAAGAGGAATTAGCCAAAAACTCATAGCACCAAAATAAAAAATTTCCAATAGAAAAAGTAACACCCTTTAATTATGAACACATCCACCTCCCTTCTAGTATCTTGTGACATAAGACAACTAGCGCACATCTTCCCCCTCATGTAGCCCAACAAAATCCCGTTAAACTTAATTGGGCAACTTCATAGCACTTAACCATATATCCTACCACCACAAATTTACCTCCACACATTTGAATTTGGGCTAATGCCTTGTAGGAACATTTAGGACAAAATTGTCAAACAAATCAAGTGGAGCGATCCAAAGCCTAGATTGAATTGTCTCCGATGTCACTTGCTAGGGGACAACGCCAAGAAGAGAATACCATACCAGTTTATAAGATAACTACGTACTATTTATTCTTAAGATCAATTGACAATTTTTTTTTTTTTTTGGTACAAAGATCAATTGACAATTGAATATCCTTTGATATGAGACAAGTAGCTATCACATAAAAATTTCCTTTGGATTAAAAATTTCATTTTTACAAATTGCAGGACCCTAACTTCATATTGTATTAACGGGTGACATGTTAAAAGTGATTAATAAGGACATTTCATAAATATATAACTTGTATTATATGCACTTCTACGCTGAAAAAAAAAATTTGATGATAAAGGATATTTCTATTAAACCAATAAATAATGTAGCTTTTCCATCAAACATAACCCAAATTAGCTGAAATTGTAAAGTCCAATGTGATAATTTTCACTTAAACATTAAATTATTGATGGGTTGTTCGAAATGATCAAGTTCTTATAATCATTGACGGTAGCTCAAGTGAGTCAAATGAAGAGGAGGTTTACATTAAGAATGAGCAACAGTATCGACATGTGCTACCCATAGCTTACGGAAGATCAGCGACGCTCACGTATAAGCTATGATTTGTTATACTTAATTTTGCTTAAAACACATTTGACTAGCCTAAAGATGGGGACCTAATTACATTTATTTTTGCCGATACTTACATTTCTCATGTTTCCATGTGGCTGTTTGAAACATTATGCTGCTTACAACAAGTTTCAAACCCTCTCTCACGTCTATAAGAGGAATATAAACAAACAACCTTATTAAAAACAATTAGGAAAGATGTTAAGTCAGTCCACGGTGTACCAAAATCATATATAATATGAGAAAACTCCTGAAGATCCCAAATTCATAATTGAAAATGGTACCCAAGGCTTCTTTGGCCGTTTCTTAATCGTCAAAATACTGATCCTACTAAGATTTCAAGGATCTTATATAACTTAGTACCACTTATGGTCGTAACATCACCAAACGTTTCCAGGATTTGTCAGATACCCTACTACTAAAAGACACATTCCCTTGAACATACTACGCTGACCATTGACCAACCAAAAAGCGGAAGTTGTCTGATGCAATGCAACTGAAGATCAGTTCTTTGTATATATTGTTTGCCGTTCGTATAATGTACATCGCGGAGTGGCTTCGGAAGCACATGATGACATGATCACATATAGTAAAAATAGTATTAAGCTTTGAATCATATGCTTGAACAGTTTCTTATAAGTTGCATGGAAACGTAAGAAATATGCGAAATATTATGATTTTTTTGACGAACATATACATCTAATTCAGATATAAAAAATGGGACATTATATGTTATAGATAAAGCTATGCATTTGGCCTCAAATATATCACCTTCGCCTAACAAATGGTCCTTTCCAATTCCAAAACAAAGTCATATACATGGTTTATTGTATTATTATATGTTTAAGATACTCCGTAAGTAAGGGGGATCCTCATTGGGATGAGTCTATTTCATGCTAACCTTGTGTATAAGGGTCAGACTTTTGGGAGGAAGGAGAAAACCTTTCTCCTAACTACTCGAGCTAAAGTTTGAATTTGGGACCTTATAGTCACCAACTGGTTACCTAATGAAATAAGCTTGTTTTCTTTAGATAATTTGCCAAAGACTATATACTTATATCATTTGAATTTCGATAGTGATTAGTGTTAGTCGTTTTGGTGTAGGAGTTAAGACTATTTTATATATACACGGTGAACTATTAGCTTAGACACTAGGTTCAGTAGATAAGAATCTAAAATCTAAACTCACTAACCATAACTCCATAAGAGCAAGGATTAAGGGCCAGTAGTCATCGGCGGAGTATGGTCTTAAAGACTAAAAAGAGTCACAGTAGACTTCCATGTGATCACCAAATGCCATGCATATGACTCATAGAATCAAATGGTGTGCAAATTATGGTTCCTACTTAAGCTAACGTTCAAAGGTCAAACAATTTAATACTGCAACTTATCCAGTTTTAAGGGTTTATAAAACATAGATAAACAGGAAGTGGGCAGTTTGGAGTTGCAGATTAGGATTCTTTATCAACACAAATTTGGTAGTTAATATGATTAGGAACAATGATTTCGATGCGGACTCAGTTTGCATGCAACTCCCTAGTGTCAATGCCATTCTTACATTTTTATAATTAAAATTGCAGTTCCCAACAATCAGATTCGGTTAATGAGGTCGGTTAGCATGTTTGAGCGTATTAAGTCCGCAAATTCCCTTTAGTCTTCCAACTACCAGGGTTAAGGGGTTGAACCTAGCATTTCTAAGTAGAGCTCTCACACTTTATTGAGTTTTCCATGTACAAGAAGTTTTTGGCTCTCTCGTCCCAAATAACTTGTCTACTGCCTAAGTCCCTTTGCCTTATAAAACGGCGAAAGAGGGGTAATAATTGGCGATGATAGAATCGAAACGGTAGTACATAAGTCTTGACTTTACAAATATTTTAATGTCGTATGATTGATAGGATAAAAAAGGGGGTGTGTTGTTTATGTGAACTGCTGGTAAGTTGCAAGGAAAATAAGATAACACCATTCGGTGGTATTAAATTTGGGCGTCACTCCTCTCACAATATATTATTATAATTCCCTTATTGATGAGGGCCACCAAGCATTGTAATAACACATGTGAGAGAGTGACACCCAATTTCGGTACCATTTGGTGGCGCCCTATAATTGTCCTACAATAATATCTCAACTTGCACTGGGTTGTTAAAAAGCGACATTATACTGTATACCTGCAAGATGCAAAACTGATTCAATGAGCAAGATTGTTAGATGTATCCAATAATATTTAAAAAAAAGCATATTTATATCCATTTTAAGCTTTATAATTTTTTAAAATATTTTGTATAGTATATTTTCATGTTTTCTCAATAGTTGTTAAAAAAATTCTTTAAAATAAATTTAAAATACATAATTTTTTAAGAAAATGTACATGAGTGAAAAATATAAGACAAACGATAAAAGATATATGTGGAACCATGATAATTCTGATTCTATATAACTAAGGTAGATTAGTCAAGTGGTAAAATTTCCACCTTATGATTTTGATCGAGGTGTTAGTTTATTAGATTAAGATACTAGGGGGTGGATTTCCCATGCATACCTCTTCTATCCCTTTCTACAATTTTAACTATTAAATTTAAATTGTTTAACTTGACATGTAATGTATGTGGTTTGATATTCTCTTCTTATTATTTTTAGAAACGTTGATCCAATTTGAAATCATTACACTTAAAAGTCACCTGAACCACACATAAAAAACACCACTTGTGTATAAATTGAATCAAAATTGAACTTATTAAAATAGAACGAACTTGAAACTTATTCAATTTCAAATGACAAAGTTATTAGATGTAGACTAATCTCTATTAGGAACCACCTTTAGCCCCTTTTTCCTAATTTATTGCTTAACATTATGCATGTTGTATCATGATGTTAGGAAAACTTTACTTTTATAAACCCCTAAAATCATGTTTACGTTGTGGTATTGAAAGTGTTGTTAGATATCATGTTAAGTTAACTATGATTAGAACCATGTTAGGAAACCCCTTGTATATAGAAGATCTGGTTAACGAATGCCTAAGGTTTTGTTAGGGATCATAGTTAGTGTGTATGCATGATTCTTGGAATAACACATATATTCTCATTGTTTGTTAAGATGACAATAGCATGTTAAAAAGGGACTTGATTTAATCTCATATGCTTAATTTTAAAAACCTAATACAATACTTACATGAATAATGTTAAATATAACACGCAATAAAAAGGCCCTAATTAACACATTTACTATGTAAAGGCCGAAAAGGCAATGAGGATGTCTTATGGCTCTCTCTATGGTAACATCACAATCCCCAACCATAAATCGAGCCTTTAGGGGCGAGCGTTGAACTCGTTTAAGCTGTATCACCTTTTTGATATGCAGTTTAAATCTGCCAAGGGTTTAAAGATATAAATCGATACGTAAGGTAGATCGATGATCAACCTGGTCTAGATCCACAACCCTACCCTCGAGCAAACCATTATGGTGAGACGTGCATGGGTCATGTGGCTTTTTTGATGGCTTAGGTCATCAAAGGCACTGTTCAGCAATGGGTTTATTAATTACCTAAAAACTTAAGTGGTGGCTTTCATGTTTAGGTACTTGTAACTAGCCCGCACTTTGCGGGTCTATACACGGGAACCATTAAACCTTTCGGGTCTAGAGTCAGACCCAAGAGGGTACATGAGATGTAGACCCGCACAAGGCTATTCAAAACCTATAGCATCCCATGGATGACTCATATGGTAAGTGTACCATAGATTAGAGTTCAGGAGTGAAATTACCCAGAACGGAATGATAAGATGTAGGACTGGCTGCATTTCATCTACTAATGGCGTTAGTTCAAATGTTGTGCAACAATAAAAATCAGGATGCATCAACGGTATACATGTCAAGCACAAACACACAATACCACATAAAACATGTAAGATCTAAGACAAGCCATATAAGGAAGTCTTCATTAGAAGGCCCTCAAGAGACCTACAACAATATTAATCGCGCTTGACTTCTTTGACATGAGGGATCTAGATGGACCCTCACTATGATGGATTAGTATAGTAGTGTTTAGGATGTATTTGAGATGTTTTTATATGTGTTTAGCGTGTAAAGAAGAGTGATTTTAGCATATGTTTGAATGTTAATCCAGTGTGAGGAGAGCAGGATGGTGCTCTCTCACAAGGCTAGTCGTAGAGTTTAGCAATGAATTTAGGTGGAGGTGTAAAGAGTTTGAACTCCTCATAAATAAATCATGAGAGGTATATATAGTATAAACTAGTTTACAACCCCATGCAAAGCATGGGATGGTTATTTTAAAATTTCACTCACTATGGCCTTTTTTTTTATTCTGAGAAAAATTGAACAAATCATTTAAATGTTTTCAAATAATAAAGAGGAAATTGTAAGTCATTTAAACGAAAATAGATGTTAAAATGGGATCAAAATTAAGTTAAAAATGGGTCAAATGAATGGAGAACAAACAACGATTTGGTTTTCGAATAATAAAGAAGAAATTGCAAGTAAAATAATAAATATCATAGGAATAAAATAAAACAACACTCATGTCGGTCAATTCATAATAATGTACTTACTTTAATATTCGATTTTCTTTCTAACGTCATTTGAAATGAGCAATCACATAGTAGAAATCAATATAATTTGGTTAGAATAGTCAAATCAAG
>CAAKMY010004320.1:0-11008 GCA_901111285.1 Corrigiola litoralis
AAAAAAGGATAAACCTAAAGTCTTATGCTTTCCTCAGATAGCAATGCTAATGCACCAACCAAATACCGTTCAACCCGACCTATCTCACGAAGTCATTCATTCATCATCCTTTTACTAAATAGTAAAAATAGGGTAAGATGGTTCTAATATAGGACATAAAGATGGTAAAGATATGTAACATTTTAAAGGGAGCTCTCGAGATTTTAAGTTGAAAGCTCACTCCAAAATCTTACAAGTGTACCCGTCCCATCATAGGACCGTCGTTCAACCCAAATTTTTATCCTAATCAACCAAACAAGTCACCTTTCTACATGCGGAAACTCTTTATGTGACACTCTAATTATAACTTTTTGGCTTAAAAGTGGTCATTTTTATGCTTAGATAGGTGATAGGTCCCTTTTGTTACAATGCTAATGACAAGTGACCACATTAACTCAATTCGTAGCTTGGACTACTTAACCGTCTCTTTTAGTAATTTGTCTTTTACATATAGGCGGAATTACCGCTCGCCATAACCTTAACTTTTCATTATTCTTCTACCTCATTGCACAATACACATGGTGTTATTTAGCTCTATATAAGTACACATAGGGGCGGATCCTAGATATACAAATGAGGCCCCAATTCATTTATTTTTGCCATAATAAATTCCTATCTTTTCTCATATTTCCCACACTTTTCTACCCTTTCCTACCACTTTTCTACTTTTTCCAACTAAATTATACACATTTCTGAAAAAGCATATGCTACTCTACACAAATAATAGAAGTAGACAAACTCCTTATAAGCTAAATTTACTTAAACTCCCTATAGGCCAAATTCAAGCTATAGATTTATATGTCTTTATTGGGCCAGCATGGTTCCATCTACTTTTCGTCTCTCCCAAGAGCCAAGACTTTCGGTTCTACTCTATGCACCATTATGTATCAGCCAATCATACCATCCACTAGCAAGAATGACACACCAGAGAAGTGGGGTCATCCCACTTGACCATGCATACAAATATACAGTTGTCTCGTATTCGAATCCTCGTATCCAATGACGGGCACACTGAAGAAATAAGCACATTGCTTAAAAGATAATGTTACGTGGAAAGAGACAGATGGCAGGCAGTGATAGGCCAGAAGAATGCTCAGCCTCGCGGTGGAGACGGTCAAGAAGGGGAGAGGAACCTTCTCGAAGCTTCCTGCCAACGATGACGTGGCAGTTGGTGAGGCATTTGGCAAGGAGTGGGACAGTGGCAAGTTTCTGACGTAGCTCGTGCGGGTGTTGTAGTATCACTATTTCGGTGCTTGTTGGTATTGGGGCTCGTGGTAACTTGTCGCACAAGCAAACGCTTACCGGCCTCTCGCAGCCACCGGTGCACCTTCTCCGGCGAACATCACCGGCGGAGTATAAGTCTGTTGTCGTGAGCAGGATTTGTTGTTGTTCTTCTTCCATTTGTGTTGAGTAAGTTGAGCTTTGTTTGTGTGTCAAGTTGTGGGTTTTTTTGGTTTAAGTGTAAGTCTTTTAAGGCCTTGTTCTCTTCTACTCAAAATATATCCAATTTAATAAGATGGCAGTACTATGTACTCCGGTAAGGAATTGAAATTGGTGAAAGAATTGAAAAACTAAAGCAATTAAACAAATTGAAATTAGTCGAGATAAGATAGATTCGGTGTAAGGTGCTATAAGTATACAAATAAAATGAATTGAAAGTAGTTAAAATTAGGGTTGAAATCGTCGAAAGAAGCTAAAATTGCGTAAAGAATTGAAGAAAATTAAAAAGGAACGGTAAAAAGTTTGACAATATATAGCCGAAATGAGATGAATGAAATTAAATGGAAATGGAATTGTTCAAATAAGTTAAAATTGTACGGAGAACTGAACCTTAGTTAAACTCTTGAACATTGTAAGTGCAAACTACTACGGAGTATTACATTTATGCTTCCAACATAGAGAAAAGCCATTATTAGCACTAAAACCATTGTCAAATATATTTTCGAAAATAATCTGGTTTGCGACTATTCTGGCCATTCTCCCTTGAACCTTCAAATTAGCAAAATCTTCACTTCAAAAACAGTTCGATAAGCTCTACAAGATATCAGTTACATAGATTCTTTAATTTCTTTGTAGTTTTCAGACTAAACATCAAGAAAAGAAGCAAGAATGCCCATAAATATGAAGATGAACAAAGTATTCACAAAAGGCTTTAATACGAGCATGGTTACTACCAAGAGGTCCATTCACAAAAAGCAACAACAACAAAAGAGTCTCCCATGCACACAAATAGAAGGAACGAAGTTTACTCAGCAAAGTTTGAGCAATTTCAAACAATTCAAGGGAACACAATTTTAATACACAAGGCCACTACCAAGGGGTCCATTCTACTACTATATAAGCAAAACACCCTCTTGATAGGCAAAGAGGGTGATATACAAGGTCACGTCCCTTTACGAACATGTAGCACTGAGGACTAATCCAGTATAATTTTCTCTTAGTAATTAAGTAGCCATGGTAGACAGACAATGCAAACTACAAACTTGATGTGGTCAGCGGTATACTTAAGTCATTTTTTACCATGAGCCATAAAAGTTCAATCTCAACATATAATGTGCTAGCTAGACTCGTACGCATGTTGGGTGCTGAAGTATAGAAGATGAGAACAAGTAGGGTAATACTCACTATTTAAGATGCATACATAAAAAGAGCAAGTTTAGACAGTAAAGTACTCACCTACATGGGGACGAAATCATGGGAAAAGTGCCAACCATGAAGAGTAAAACGAGCGGTGGACACTGAACCTAAAGAAGTGAATATAGGAGATGATGCGTCTTGTGGAGGGATCGTTATAACAACTGTAAGCCGGCAGGCACAGCATGTCATCGCCCAGAGTAAGCAAGTGATAGAATTCATATCCAGAAAAATTATAAGGAATAAAAATTGGAGGTCCAGGAAACCTCAAGGCACTGCTTGGTGTCAATGTCATAGGCAACAAAGCTTTTCTTAAAGTCCATGCAGTACAAATAGGTGTAAAGAACGCCCTTCATGGTGGTGCTGGCGAAACTCGAAGCCCAAATCCTGGGCTTGTCGTAGAATTCCCATCCACCATCTGGAGAGTATGCATAGAGGGCTTTCTCCTTTAGAAAGTGCAAGAATAATCGATTGTTCTCAGGGTACCCGATCGTCTCCCCGCCGGACCCTTCTGCCGGCGCCCTACCGGAAGCTCCCCCACCATCTGCCAACCCCGCCCCATCCTTCGTCGGCCACGAGTTATAGTGCCAAGCTAAAAAATGACCTTGCTTTCTACTAGATGAATAAATACTAGCCAAGTGACTGTTATGATCAGCTTGCACGGGAGTCGCACCTAAACCATTCATACAAATTTTAATTCGGGAAAGACGATGACATTTCAAAGTAGAAAAACGCAGGCTGAGCATGTCAGTATTCTGGGGAGCAAATCCCAGACAGATGCAAGGAAATAATTCTAGAGTAGCGATTAAAAGAAAGTCTCAAATGCTTGAGTAGCGATTAGACGTAGAAGAGAAACCAAATAGCTTGATTTACAGGGAGTGTTCATCACAGAATTGAAGTTCCGTCAGTAATTTGACGGAACTAAGTGTGCGAGTAAGAATCGTAGCTGAAAGTTGAGGGGTAAGCATTCATAGGAGTGAATCCCTTACCACACAGACAAAGAAACTGTTAGTAACATTAGGCCTGGAATGAAAGTTAAAAAGCTGAAGGAATGGCAAATATAGGAGAAAAATAGAGACGAACGAATTTGTGTTGTAAGAGAAATTTCATCACAGAAAAGTCATCTTCAACATAAAGGGGCAAAATAAGAAAAGTTAAGAATCTCTGTTGGTGAAATACATTGAACAGCCTAAACAAATACTCCGTAATCCGTATAACCTTCGACCCCAAGCTGTAGTACGGTAGTAGGATGACAAAGCCACACAAGCAAAAAGGTAAGGACAACAATACTCCGAACATTTAGCCTATACCACTTGTGAAAGCATCCAGAGATTAAGGGAGAAGCTATAAGGCCAAAAAAGTACACATCATACAAGGAAAGGGGCTGAAAGACATCAGCTTGACAGTGGCATCAGACCAAGTCACTTCATTTGATAATAGAAGATGTGGAGTTGATGGATTGCAAATCAAATCCACCAAGACAGTTTTCATCTTCCATAAAACAAGGTTCCCTTTAGAGACAAAATCCATAATCATCAATTCATCATGGACCTCCATAAACATCTAGGTTCCCATAAGAGCCAAAATCCATCCCCAAAAGCATACCGCCTAACAAGGATTTGTGCTAATCAAATACTCAAACACGTCTCCCGATGACCAGCCTTTAAAGGCCCACCTACAAATAACACAAACATGATAAGAATTTTGTATCAATGTAAAACATTAACGGATTGACCGATACTTATTAGTTGAACAAAGAACAAACTACTTACTTATTTGCGAGTTTATAAATCCCGTCAATGAAAATTGTGTAGACGCCCTTGAAAACTTTGCCAAATTCTTCTACACACTCTGCATCGCTAAGAACCTGGGAACCCTGGGAACAATAAGCTCAAAAAGTAAATACATTGAAAACTATTCAGAGGTAATAAAGTTAAAGAAATAAATAAGCCTAAAGGTATTCGCCCCCCCNNCCCCCCCCCCCCCCCCCTCTCCTTCACATTCACAAAACAACAACAGTGTACTTACCGCAGTGCCTACAAAAGAGGTTCCGCCCAAGTAGAAAAAAAGTCTACTTAGTAAAGTTTGAGCAAATTCAAACAATTGAAAGAAATTTTTTCTACAATATACAAGGCCACTACCAAGAGGTCCATACTACTATATAAGCAAAATACCCTCTTGATAGGCAAAGAGGGTCACATATCCCTTCACAAACATGAAGAACTGATGACTAATGGAGTATAAATTTCTTACTCACTCCATGGTCGATAGACAATGGAGACTATAATCTTGATGTTTCCAGCTTAAAGGAGATCAATTTCCACTAAAAATAAATACTAAAATTTCATTACTAGGAATTGGATAAGAATTTAAACAAAATTCTGATCAGCAGTATACTTCAGTCATTTTTACCATGAGCCATAAAAGCTTAATCTTAACATACGATTTATACCACCTATCAGTGCTTGTTTCAAACCACCGCATTCATAAAGTTCTTTTTGCAAACAATCATTAGGGCAATTTATGGGTTAATTAAGCAATAATTGAAATGCATTTTTCACCATAGGAAGCCCACACCATAATTTAAAATTGGATAGAAAAATATGTTTAGAGATAAAGATGGCACTGTATTGTAAATAGAGGAGCTAGAGCTCGAAATACCAAACTGAGTTAATTGAAATGCGTTTTTCACCATAGACACAGAGCAAGTCAAAGAAAACCACAAACCAATGAACCACAACTTAAAAAACAAAAAGGATCTAAGCTCCCACCTAAAAAGCCAAAAAGAACACCAAAAATCTTGGTGGCCGGTCAATTTACCCAAGTTTCCTTGAGCATTCAATCCTTATATCTTCTTGCCACTCTTTTCATGTTACATCTTGATCTGCCTAGCAACAAAAAAGGATCTTAGCCGTACGAGAATGCTTTAACATACTCCGTAATTTCCAATAGCACAGAAGCACATACAACGACAATTGGTCAACTATGATGCAAACACTGGACAAACATTTGAGCATACTCCATATGTCGCTACACAAAGTATAGAAGATGAGAACAAGTAGGGTAACACTCCACTACTTAAGATGCATACATTAAAACAGCAAGTTATAATAGTAAACTACTGAGTACTGACCTAGATAGGGACAAAATAAGAGGCAGAGCAGAAACCATCAACAGTAAGGCCTTGGGCAGAGACTGGAGTGACGCGGACCTCTGCAGCGGAGACGCGGTGGACACTGAACCTAAAGAACTGAAAAGTGGTAGTGTGGTGGCGTGTGGTGGGATCGTAACGAAGGCAGGTTGCGGGCAGGCAGAGCATGTCATCCCCCAAATGAACCAAGTTTAGGTACTCATAGTTGTAGAATTTATGGACAGGATCGAAAAAGGAGGTCCATGAAACGTCGAGGCACTTCTTGGTGGCAATATCATAGGCAATAAGGCACTCCTTAAGGTTGTTGGTGTCAACATAGGAGTAGATGAGGCCCTTGACAGGGGTGGGGGCATAAACCCCTTGCCATATCATGCCCTTGTCGTGGCAAACCCATTTACCATCCTGTGGATAGTGAGCATAGAGGGCCCTCTCTAATCCAAAGTAGACGAACAACCGATTGTGGTCAGGGTCCGAGATGACAGGCGTACTCATGTTGCACTGCGTTTCAAGATCCTTGAAGGGCGGTAATGGCATGGCAGTCCACAGCTGCTGCTTCTTCTTCTTCTTCCTCTTGTTCTTCTTCTTTGTCTTGTCGGCTCCTTTGGCGGTGTCGTATACCTCGCCAAAGGTGACAGGTAGGTCGCCTGGTGAGCCTCCAAGTGCGTATATCTTGGTATCAAGGGCAGCACAATTTGGTGCCCATCTCTCACAATTCATCTCGGCAAAGTTGCTCCACTTTTTGGAGTCTCCATCTGTGAGGTCAAGGAAAGAGGTGCCGGTGTGCACGTGATCTGCGCCTGGTCCTCCTCGCTCCTCAGCAAACCGCGGAGGTGGATCGTAATCGTCCCTGAACTCTCCGCCACCGATAGCGTACAGCACGGGACCCATAGCCACTAGGGCACCCAGCCCGCCGCCGTAGTTCCATAACCCAGGAAGCTTCATTAACTCGTTACCTCTCAGATCAACTATGTAAAAATCAGATTTTTCTCCTCCACCTAATGCTTGCACCAGAATCTTATCCTTTCCCTCCCACCCGCCACTATGCGTCGCCTTCACATCGCAACTCTTTTCCATCTCTCTCCCTCTTTTTCTCTCCTTTACTGCTGCTCACAATTCCCAGAATTCCCCTCTATATATACGGTACCCACCCAACAAAAGAAAAGGGTTTCTTGAGGAATAACATAACGATATGTCAATCTCTATTTATCTAATTTAATTTACTAATTGTAAAGCCCGTGTGATGCCCGGACCACATTATAGTATTCCTTTAGTTGTGGGCATATTTAATAAAATGTAATAATTTATTTTACCAACAAAAAACTTTTATTTTTTTAAATTAGGCTCATTACTTAACAACTAATGTAGATTAGAGTCTAACTTTTTCCAAAACAAATTAATAAAGAGAATATATAATCACATTCAATAACACCTATTTATCTTCAACATAAAGGGTTTCAATTGGATAAGTATAATATCACATATGTTAAATAGAATATCCTCATATGATTTCCACTTTTAATTGTTTTTTTTTTTTTTTACTTTTTAATTTCCATCTTCGGACAAAGGTTGAATAATAAATGTGATTTATTAAAGATTTAATTAAACCAGTTATGAAGCCATATAACCGCCCCTTACACTTAGAAAATTGTTGGAAAATTTATGGAATTGGTCAAAGAACGTAATCTTTTCATCGGAAACCCACCATTTCACGTGATTTATCTTATCTTTTACAATACAAAATAATTTTAAAGATAATGTGAGAAGGTGGCTACCAAACTTATAACCACCTTGTAGTCACTCGATCATTTAGTACTATAATCTTTCGTGATTCTCTCAGTCCAAGTAGAGCCGAAGCAATACGTCTAACTTGTTATAAAGTCATTCTTCACCATCTTGGTAAAATGTAGATGAAGTCTCATGCCGCTTTTGATTCTTAAGCAAACATTTAAGAAAAGTATTATAACTGCATATGTGAGTTGGGGAATAAGACACCATACACCATTTCATCCATATACCTTCTAGCTAGATAAATGTTACCAAGTGCGAATAAGTTTCATTATCCACCTCTTATTAGAGAGGTACATGCTCATATATAAATCAACATTAATAATTAAAATTAAATAACACTAACTTTCATATTGTGTTGGCCACAAAATATTCTTTAAGTAGCCCCTATATATTGTTCTCAACACTGTTTTGTTTTGCTATTTTATTTTTTCTAAACTTTATGAACTTTTGGAATTTTTCCGAACTTTTTTTCTTTATCGTATATTTTTGTATACCTTAATGCTCTAAATGTTTATGAACTTTTAGAATTTTTTTGAACTTTTCTAAACTTTTTGAACTTTTCTCAATTAATATGCAATTATACACGAATTTACAAATTCTCACTAAATTGTTATCTACAAAACAGCATTATGACATAAAATTTGAATAAGTACATGGGGGATCGAGGAAGAATAAAATATAGTGGGCTTATGTACTCGTGTAAGGGCTTGTTCTATTCAACTTATTTTCACTTATCTTATCTGATTTTTTTTTTTTAAATCTTACCTTATCTGAACTTTTCTTATTTTTCCTGATTGTTTCTGAACTTTTCTTATTTCTACTTATTTTTCTGAACTTTACTTATTTTTACTTATTTTTCTAAACTTTACTTATTTTTACTTATCTTTCCTGATTCATGTTGATTTGATAGCTCAACTTCACTTGTTTCTACTTATTTTACTTTTCTTTTCCCGAACTTCACTTATATTTGTTTATTTTCTTGAACTTTACTTATTTCTTCTGAACTTATCTTTTTTTTTTTCTTCTGAAAATAAGTAAAAAAATGGTAAGTAGAACATGCCTTAACCCATATAACTGTTTGAGCATTATTTTCCGTACCAAATTTTCTTTAACGTTGAGGTGCAATTTGCATGCAACCAGTAAATCGGTAACGATGCTACAACTTATAATGTCCCCTCTAACACGACAAACATCAACAAATTGATTAAATTATAAGTTAAAAAGAGCTTGGGCATGAGGTATGAAACTTCGCATATGATCATGACTTATGAGACCCTATATGTATATAATAGAAATCCGAATGAATATATGATTAAACCGAAGATATTGATACAATAAAAAAAAAACACAAAAAAATGAAATAATCCTGTAGTTAACCACCATAGTTCACACATATACTTGTTACAATTTTAAATATTGATTTTTGAGAATTACCTCCAATATTTGTCACTTCTACACAAAATTTAACTCATTAGAGTTCAATCTGCATATGAAAATGGGACAAAGATTAGTTTTTATTGTCACATAAAGAAAAAAAACATTACATGAAATCATGCTAAACTTGATTTGAATAAAACTCCATACTACGTCACTTTTGCACAATACAAACTCTTTTAAGTCCAATCTATATGTGCAAAAAAGGAACAAATATCAGTTTTACCAACATGCATGTAAATAAGCACATTGCTTAAACTCAAGCACATTGTCTTAGGTATCGATTTTGACATGATACAATTTAATGCAAAGCCTTTGGTCACAACTTCCCTATTACAGTGACATTCACGAACGTTTAGTACTTTAGTCTTCACGCATACAATTGTTTTTTTTTTTAATATTCAAATTGTCTTTTTTCATACCTTATATTTTTATGTACCATTAGGTTTTACCTTGAATGATGTAATTGTAGCATTCTAATTATAATCTCATTGTAATTCATTACCATGTAGAATTAGCTTTATAAGTTCCTCCTTTATATATACTTACCAAAATCTTAATGTTTATGGAGCATTAAGATATTTAAAAATTATTATCCAAATTCATATTAGGCATTTTAGACAATCTAGATACTTACCAAATTCCTATTTTAGACATTTTAGACAATCTAGATACTTACCGAATTCATATTGTAATGGAGCATAAGAAAATCTAATCAAGATACTTACCAAATTCCTATTTCTTTTGGAGCATTAAGAAAAGCTAAAATGTATAATCCTACTTGGAGCTCTAATAATCACTGAAAAGTTCCTCCTTTATTTATATACTAGTATGGGTGCCCGGCGTTGTCCGGGTTGTGTAGTTTTAATTTTTGTTTAATTAAATATGAGATTAACTAACAAATTATGAAAAATTTAGAAAAGGTGAAACCCGATACGAACGACCCTAATCTAAACCCGATACGAATGACCCTAATCTAAACCCGATACGAATGACCCTATTCTAAACCCGACATGAATACCCGATACAGATGATTCTAATCTAAACCCGACATGAATACCCGATACGAATGGCCATAAACTAAACCTGATGTAATAAAAAAAATTAAACCTACATTAAAAGACTCCTACATAACATTTATCTTTCTCTTGTTCTGTCTAATCTATACTATTATGTTAAACACTTAAGATTTTCTAAGTTTAGGACACCTGGCGCCAAAATTAATTGGGTCATAAATTAAAAAAAATAAACACATATTTTTAATGAAACTAATGCATGATACTATGATAGTAAGCCAAAGGACTTCATATTCATTATAGACCTTCCAACTTCTATAACAATTAAGGTTCAGTCATAATTTACATTAACTAATTAAAACTCATTTAATTATTTATTTATGAATTTAGTGAAACCCCTACTATGTGACTATTGGTTTTCCCTATTTTTTCTTGCAAATCTATACTATTATCTTATACACTTAAGAAACTCTATAGCAAGGACACGTGGCACCTATTTATTAGGGTCATAAATTAGAAAAAAAAACTCTTATTGAACTTATGTGGGATGGTAAGCCAAAGGACACCATCATCATTGGAGACCTTTTATCTTCTATAACAGTCATGTTTTAATTATGTTTTAAATTAACTATTAACTAATTAAACTCATTGATTAGCTATTTATAAAATAATGAAACTCATAAAGTTTGACTATTGGTATTCCCCTCTCAATTACTTGCAATAGTCTATATAAGAGCAATGGAAAACTATTTGCATCCTCTTTCAAAACTTGATCACTGTTTTTGAGGTATTCTTCTACTATGACATCAATTCACACTTTTTTTGTTTGTAATGTTTATCATTAATTCGTTGTTCAGATGTGTTCTCCTCCAATAAGTGGCACCATAAAGTAATGTAAGGTTTAAAGTAAGTGGATTCATCACTAATTTTATATTTCTTTGTCTTT
>CAAKMY010004353.1:0-16272 GCA_901111285.1 Corrigiola litoralis
TTTGTGAAACACCCCTCCTCCTCCAATTCTTATATTGTGGACCATGTTCACTATTTTAGGCGGACTCTCACCTTTTTAAAGGAAAAGAAGAGAACTTACAAAAACTGAAAATCAAAAACTACCAAAAATAATCCCTTTTACCCCACTTTCTTTCTAAGGGGTCCACCTTTTAACATGGACAGGGGTCCATATTATAATTTGCGCTCCTCCTCCACCACCGTCGTACTTGTTGTATAGGTGTAGCCTAATTTAAAAATCGAGTTAGCCTAATTCATAAAATAAAATAGCCAAAATCATACAGATTAGGTTGACAAGTGCTATGAATTAGGCTTTTTTTTTTTGAATTAGGCTTATAGTCTTTATTAATTAGATTTATTTGTTACTCGATTATCAAATTAGGTTGACGTGTTTTAAGAATTAGGCTATCAACTTATATGAATTAGGTAGGTATATATACTGAATTAGGTTGTATCACGAATTGAAACAGGGTGGGGTTGGGGTGGTTGGCGACTGAGGGAAAGGGGGCTGGGATGGTTCGCTAGTGCAGGAGGGTTGTGAGGGAGGGTGAGGGTGAGGGTGGGCGGTTGCTTTGTGGCAGGGAAATGGGGATGGGAAGAGAGGTAGGCGACATACTGACATGTTATTTTCTCAATATGTAAAAAATTACATGACTTGCCCTTTATTGTATATACAATTTGTTGTATGCTTCTTATTGCCCAGAATCATGACCAACTATCAACGTTCGTATGATCCTTCAAAAAAAAAAACAAAAAAAAAAAACCATCCATTTGAAAGCTTGAACAAAATATTACATCAAAGAAATCTAACCAAGCCCAAACAACCCCCATGAGCCCCATCGATATCCTTACAAACATACAGTACCAAACACAAATTCAAAAATTCCGATAAAACCTTGTACTACCAAACTGCCACTGCTAGCAGCCTAGTACTTCTACCAAAGGCCTAACCCAAAACAAAACCCCCGCACACACATACAGTACTGTACAATTTCATTAAAGCAGCCTGATTAAAAATCAATCGTGTCAGAGTATCCGTAATTCAATTTACCACCCCTTTTTCATTTTTATTAATTTTTACCACCTCTTTTTATTCCCTCCCTCTTTTCTTTTCAACACACTATAAACTCTCCCACCGAAAAATATAGGAAATATATCACCCTACATACATAATATTATTACTATTCACCGGTAATTTCTTATTTTTATTAGAATGTCATTATTATTTCTTGCCCTTTGCTGTTTTTCTTGTTCCGTTTATTTTTACCCTTTTTAATAGCCGTTATATTTTTTTTCACCGCGGTGGTCTACGGTAAATTTTGCGACCCTTTTGAGGGTTTGTTGAATGTGTGTTTTTCTACCCTGGGTTTGTTTTTTTTTTACCCTTTTTGTATTTGTTATTGTTGGTATGTTGTATTTTTATGTTCTGTTTTTACTTTTGTGATATTATGTTGGTATGAATATTTTTAGTGGGTATGTTTTATGGTAAGAATAGCCGATAGGTGTGAAGTTGTGATGTGAATATGTGATGGTGTAAAGTATGAACCCTAGGAGTTGTGTAGGGTGGTTTCTTGGTACTGGAATGAAAGGAAAGGGTAGTAGTTTTGTAAGTGTTGATATTTATGTTACGTCGTTGCGACGGGTTGGGTAAGACGGTCTCATGGTAGGAGGGATGTGAGATTTTATGGTTTGCGGTGAGTTTTAAGTTGTGATGTTGAAAGGTCACCTTGAATCTTTAAGGTTCACTCTTGTCCTATCGTTGCGACGGAGTTGGGTAAGACGGTAGTATGATGAGGGAGGTGAGCTTTCAAGGTTTGCGGTGAGTTTTGACTCGTAATGTTAAAAGCTCACCCCGAATCTTGAAGGTTTACTCTTGTCCTATCGTTGGGGCTGTCGGGTTTTTTGTGATGGTTTATGTTTAGTCGAGTCAAAGTTCTTTTGCGAGTAAGGCACTGTTGTTTTCCAGAATTTGTTTTTAAGTCGTGGATGGAAATTGTGTTTGTCGGAATTTGTGAACTTGTGATATGGCTGTATAAGGTATGCACCCTAGGAGTGTATTGGGTTGTTTCTTGGTACTATAACAAAAGGAGAGGGTAGTAGTTTTATAAGTGTAGAGGTTTATGTTGCGACGGAGTTGGGTAAGACGGTCGTATGATATGGACAGAGGTGAACTTTAAGGTTTGTGGTGAGTTTTAACTTGTAATGTTAAAAGCTCACCTTGAATCTTTAAGCTTTACTCTTGTCCTATTGTTGGATTGTCGGGTTTGTCATGACGGTTCATGTTTAGTCAAGTTGAAATTCGTTTGCGACTAAGGCGCTGTAGTTTTCCGGAATTCGTGAACCTGTGATATGGTGTTATAAAGTGCGAATCCAAGGAGTGTATTGGGTCGTTTTTTGATACTGGAATATAAAGACAGGGGATTTGTTTCATGAATGTTGGTGTTGCTACGGACTTGGGTTAGGTCCTTTGATAGGATGCTCACCTTAAACCTTTAAAGTTCATGCTAGTCCTGTCGTAGGACCGTCAGGTTCCTCATGATGGTTCATGTTTAGCCAACCCACAATTCTTTTGCGACTAAGGCGTTGTTGTTGGGAATTTGTGATAATTGTGGGTAGATTTAGTCTTTGATGTATATATTTGGTTAACTTTAGGGTTTTCGTGTGTAGGACGAAAATGGTGGAACTGATGAGGCTAAGATAAAGTTTCCTTTCAATTTTGTTTACTGAGTAGAATACTGTGGATTTTGGTAGTTTGTGGTCGCTTGTTGGTGTTTTTTTTTGAATTGGTATTTTATGGCAGAATTGTTTTTGAGTTTGCACATTTGAAGCAAAATTATGTATGGTGATAAAAAAGCGAGACGCTTATCTCAAATCTGTTAAGGTTTGCCATGAAAAAATTGGTTAATATGATGGGACAGAAATGAGCTCTTATGGTTTGCGGTGAGTTTTACCTTGTAATCGCAAAAGCTCACTTTGATTTTTTAAGGTTCACTCTTGTCCTATTGTAGGAGCGTCGGGCTCCTTATCACAGTTCATGTTAGCTGTCCTAAATTCTTTTTTGCGACTAAGGTGGTTTTGGGAATTCGTGTAAATTTTTGGGTAGATTTAGTCACTAATGTATATGTTTGGATTCTTCTAGGGTTTTCGTGAAAGTGTGGAACGGATGAGACTAAAACAAAGTTTCCTAGGTGCCGTTGGTCACGCTGCGCAAAGTTGTCCTCTGCCCAAACACATTATGGTCATGCCTAAAAGTATACAATATCCTATGCACAATACAGGTATATTTCTTTTGATGTTGATGTTTTTTTTTTTAACGTGTGTGCCTGTACTTAGTAGTTTGTACTGTGAATCGTATATTATGATGGCGATGATAATAGAAATTATGCTTTGACAGGAGAATCAATGGAGAATATCAAAGTGGATTCGTCATATGGGATTGGCCACTCCAATGTTGATGATAATAATGAGTCGGTAGAAGAATTAATGGAGAATCTTGAAGTGGGTTCGTTATATGAGATTGATCATTCGAAGCTACCTCCTAAATGCCCTGCTATGCTCAAATCTCTTCGCGCGGTTATGGTAACAAGAATTGAATTGTACTCTGAAGTTGATTTCTTTCCTGTGCTTGAGCAATCTTGTATATGGTTTGCTGAGTAGAAAAACAGTGGATTTTGGTAGTTAGTGGTAGCTTGTTAGGTGGCGTTTGGTTGGATTTTTTTAGGAATCAGGAATGGGTTTGGAATGAGCCAACCCCATACCAGTGTTTGTTTAGAATTTTCAGAAAAATTGATACCAGTGGGACCCATTTTCTCATACCCAAGGAATGAAGTTGGATAATGAAAGGCCCTAACTACCACCAGTGTCACCCTTTACCACCGCCCGTCAACCACTCATGACCACCTGTCCACTCCTCTCTCCTCCAATTTACGAGCACCATCAGCGCTACCACCACTCCACCACCGCAAATTCACTGTTATCACCACCCCTCTACATATCATTTCCGATCTAGCATTGATACGCCCCTTGACCACTGCTACAACTGCTCCACGACCCACCACCAGAGTTACATCGGAAACAGCTTTGGGACTCTATTCAACCCATTTTCCACAAACACCGTTCCAACACCCACACTCGCCCACCATTTCTCATCCTCCCCAACCCATATCTGGGACCTAGGACATAGATCCCTTGCTTTGCCGCCATTAACGCATTTTCCCCCACCACATAAAAGCCAACAAGGAATCGATGAAGATAGAGAGAAAATTTGTGGCAGGGGTACGAAAGAGATAAGAGGGAGAAAATAGCAGCTATCCGTGGTGGTTATGTTGAAGTCGGACTGGAGTGGTAGTTAGGGAGGGAGGTGATAAAGAATGGTGCTGCACTGGTACGGGTGGATGATGGCTTAATGCCACTGCAAAAAGTAAAGGGAACCAAGGGGAAGATAAATGAAAAGATAAAGTTAAACTTCTACCAAACACATAAAATGAGGTATGGGTTTCTAGATATGGCCCATTCTAAACCCCTTGGTATGGGAGAAACCCAATCTTGATTCCAGTAAAATGAACCAAACGCCACCTTAGTTTGTTATTATTGAATTGTTATGCAATGGCTGAAGTGTATCAACTTTGTATGTTTGAAGCAAAATAATGTATGGTGATGAAAAGTGAGACCTTTATCTCAATTCTGTTTCTGTCCTGTGTGTATTGACTCTTTTGCTGTGTAGAAAAACATTGATTTGAAATTTGTATTAATCACTGGTAGTGGGTTCTTAGTTGTTTTTGTGTCAACTTGTTTAGCTACATTGTGTGATGCTACAAATGTGGAGATGAGTTTTTGGTGTTTACTCGTTTTGTGTTGTTCATCAAGGTAAGTGCAAAGACTAGGCTAAATGTGAAAGTAAGATATCCTAGCAGCGAGTCTCTACAAGCATACTTTGGCAAGGTTGACTGTGAGGCTCTCAACTATCCAAAATTTGATGAAATGTTTGTGATGGAGCCAAAACTTGCGGTTGAAGTTCTTGGGCGCCAAATCGAACCTGAAGAATTTGCACAGCATAAGCACCCCAAATCTTTCTGGCTACATGACTACTCCGAAATAGAAGAGTTGCACTTGCCAGCATCAAACTCTGGTGTTGGTACTGCACCAAATAGCATGGTTGACTACGGGGGATGCCTTTCCATGCTCCAAAAGTGTGGAATCAATGGATGGGGTGCTAAGCGTATCATATCCTATTTACCAGCTGATAAAGAGCTCGATGATCCTGAGGGAATGAGCAACTTATCTCATGGAGATTGTAAACAGAGTGTGCAAGAAGCGGAAAGCCATGAAACTAAGGTCGAAGAAGTTAGGGATTGTAAACAGAGTCTGCAAGAAGAGGAAAGCCATGAAACTAAGGTCGAAGAAGTTAGGGAGTGTAAACAGAGTCTGCAAGAAGAGGAAGGCCACGGAATTAAGGTGAAAGGAGTTATTCAGTACAGCAGGAAGAGGAAGCGTGGCAGACCTGTGGGTTCTTTAACAAAGAAGAGCAAACAGTGTCACAAGCGAAAGTCTGTCAAGCTTAAACCAAAAGTTGAGGGGGACAGGGAGGGGGAGCGTGTTGAAAGATGTTTCAAGCAAAAATCTGCTAAGCTTAGAGCAAAAGTTGAGGGGGACAAGGAGGGAGGGCGTGCTGAAAGGTGTTTTAAGCAAAGCTCTCCTGAGCTCAAACAACCAAAAGTTGAGGCAAACCAGGAGGCAGAGCGTGCTGAAAGGTATCTAAAGCGAAAATGTCCTAAACTTGAACCAGAAGTTGATGGGAACAAGGAGGGGGAGCATGTTGAAAAGTGCTACAGGAGAAAATTTCCTAAGCTTATGCTAAAAGTTGAGGGTGGCAAGGAGCGTATTGACAGGTGGTCAGTGACAAGGTAAAAATATAGTAACAGCATCTTCCATTTGTAGCTTGTTCAAAATTTTCGTATTACTGAATTAGTTTGCCAATATGATGTTAATAATGAAGGTATGAAGCGGCATCGAAGCAGTTAGTGGAGGTTTTGAAGGCTAATAAAGCAGTATGTGGCAACCCAATCTGCCGTGCGAAGCTGCGGACAGAAACAAGGAAAAGAATTGGTGATACTGGCCTGTTGGACCATCTGCTGAAGCACCTTGCAGGGCAAGTGGTGCCATTTGGAGGGCATGAACGCTTTCGTAGGAGGGTGAATGATGACGGTAAGATGGTGTACTGGCTTGAGAGTGCAGATCTTGCAAACATCAGGAAGGAAGCTGGAGTGAAAGATCCCTATTGGACTCCTTCCCCTGGATGGAAGCCCGGAGATCGCATCATACCTCATAGTTGCATTTGTTGTCAACAAGTAACAGTTCTGAAGAATGAATTGAGCGGCTTAAGAAGGTAATACTTTTGCTTGAAATCCTTTTTCTTGGAAGTGGATTACGCAATTTCTATGATTTCACTAGTTGGTCTGAACTCCTGTTGGCTCAGCAGACATACAACAGAATTGAAGATCAAGGATGATACAGACCAGGCAACTACTGTGCATCTGCTAGAGACTGCGGCATCTTCTGGCAGATTCAATTCCAAGGTCAGTTTTAACACTATATCCAGTTATAAGATATACTCAGAGATCAAAATGTTTGGCATGGCTCAAGGTTGATTGTCTTTTCAATTTCCCCCTTTTATAGAAGGATGCATATGAGCTTCTGGTGAAGGAGAAATCTGTTTTGGAGGAGCAACTTCTCAAAGTGTCAAAAGCTCTGATGGAACTGGAGGTATGTGATGTTTAAAGTAGCCTGTCTGTCTACCAAGGGATTTGTGGTGATTCTTATTCGGCTGAATCTGAATGATAGCTCATAATGCACTATTTGAATTTTTAATCCAAGTGGAAATATCCTTGTAATACTGTATTGCACAGTTGAGTCACATTCTGATGTCCAAGTAAAAGCTAATCTCCTGTGAAAAGTATTATCATTTACTACTTGATAGGAGTAATATAATTATACATGATCCAATCCGCATGTCTAGCAAATTACATATAATTTCAGGATACATATCATGTTCGCTGGTATTCGACCATATCTAAGTAGGCAGTATTTCTTGCAGAATGATGTCGAAATGCTTTCATGTGAAGAAGCAAAGCAAACATCACTTGTGCTATACAACTCCAAGAGCCTACCAGCTGAAGAGATGAATGAAATGAACAGAACCAGCACAGAAGACTTGGCAGGAGAAACATCAGGAGAGTTGAGCGAAAGTGATGGTGAAGAAGTAGAGAGAGATAGCCAGGCCAACAGGAGATCGATGCTGATAAGACTTAAACCATGCAGGCGCTCTGAAAATATCAGTTCCGTAACTTGTGCAGCAGTGGATCATCCAGGGGAGGATATCATGACTCTGACTCCTGCTTCAGCCTCTCCTCACTCTACCACCACTTCATAGACCAGCCATTGCCAACTTAATCAACCTGGTGTAAATACAAGGAAGTCGGTCCGTAAATATGATGAAGGCAGTCCTTTAAAAATTTTGGCCTCAGTCAATAGAATCGTGTCTAAGGTACTTATGCCTAGTGGTAAAAGAGTAATAGATAGTGAACAAGACTGCTAGATTGAAGATATGTTTCCGAGCAGTGAATGATGAGTTGCAAATATTTTGTATATGCCGATATGGTTGTCCTTTTTACTGAATGCTGAGATATATATAGCTACCTCAGTTGACATCAGCTAAATGACACTGTAGTATGCTAATTCTAGTCGACATCAGTATGGTTTTTTTCCACCTGGTGAATGGAAATATGGTTATTTGTGATGTTTGTGTTCTTTCTTACGTCAAGATATCTTGCAATTGCATTTGTCCTTGGATTGTTACACTGTTGCAATCGGCTTAGCCCTAGGCGTACAGTTCCTAATCTGAATGAAAAATGAAGAACGTACCAAGCTACCGATGGATTGGTTAGTCATCCACTCATCCTTGTTTAGGGGAATACCGTATGATTCCGAGCTCAAATAAGTCCAAGGCTAGTTAAAAACTATTACACCGAGTCACTTAGGTTTCCATAAGACATTATGTCTATCTCGATCGGAACTTTATATACGGAGTAGCGGAGTAAATGGTTCTATAACCACATATTGTTCTGCGAATAATATTTTTAAATTCCCAGTGCATGTGAAAAATAATATGTTATCATTGTTATATAACCATATATTGTTCTATTTCATCTAATGTCATTTTCTGACAATAAATTATTCATAAATATATTTATTAAATTATATACATCTAATTGTATATTTTTTAATAAATTGAGAAAGTAAATTTTACATTATTTTCAATTCTATACAACGAGTTATCACTATGGGACTATCATTTCTCCATTATAGTACACCACCAGTCTACATGGACAGATCCTCATAGTAGCGAGGGTTAGCATAGAGTACCCTCAAGTCTATATATTTTGTAGAAAATGGTAGAAAAATAGTAGAAAAGTATAGAAAACAATATATGCTATCCTTAATATAGACTATCTCCATTTTAAATTCTTGGATCCGCCCATACTAATGTACTAGAGTAAAATAACATCATAGTATTACTCTATTTCATTTCATTACCAACCAACCTTTCTTACCTTAAATAAATTCAAGAGTATCAAAAAAATAGTAAGACAAAAAACCACATTAAAAATGGAAGCCCCAAACCCTAGACCCGACCCACAAGACGAACAACCCGCCCATAAAAAACCCAAAATGTCCTCCTCCTCCACCGACGACAACACCCCGACCAGCCCCCGACAACCCCCGCGATACAAGCGGCGCAAGATAGCCATCTTCTTCGCATACTGCGGCGTAGGATACCAAGGCATGCAAAAAAACCCGGGCGCAAAAACCATCGAAGGGGACCTCGAAGAAGCCCTCTTCCTCTCGGGCGCAGTGCCCGAGGAGGAGCGCGGGCAGCACAAGAAGTACGACTGGGCCCGCTCTGCCCGGACCGACAAGGGTGTCTCCGCTGTCGGCCAGGTTGTCTCCGGCAGGTTCTTCGTGGACCCACCTGGGTTTGTCCAGAGGTTGAATGGGAATCTGTGTCCCCAGATTAGGGTGTTTGGGTTTAAGCGGGTTACGCCGACGTATAGTGCGAAGAAGTTTTGTGATCGGAGGCGGTATGTGTATTTGCTGCCCGTGTTTGCGCTTGATGCCACGTGTCATCGGGATAGGGAGAGTGTGATGGAGAGTGTGGGGTCGGGGGGTGGTGAGTTGGTTAAGTGTGGGGAGTGTTCTGAGAGGGGGAGGAAGGTTGCTGGGGTTATGGGGAATCGGAAGGATGGTTTTCTTCAGTCGGGCGTTTCGTCGAACATTTTGGATGCACGAATGCTAGATGCTCAGGATGAGGTGGATAAGGACAAAAATGTTGAGGGTGGTAAATGTGACGGAGAGGAGTTGGGAAATGGTGGTGGTGGGCTGGGAGGTGAAGGTTTGGTTGAGTCAGTTGTTTTGTCGAACGGTCGGGTGTTGGATGGCGAAGAGAAGGTGTGGGAGGATGGAAAGGTTAATGTTGGTTTGGAGAAGGGTAATGGTGTTGCGGAAACTGATGTTTTGGTTGGGTTGGGCGTTTCGTCGAATAATGGGGAGGGGGAGAAGGGAAAGAGGTGTGAGTTCAAGTATGGGGATGAAGTGAGGGAGAGGTTTAATAGAATACTGAAGTATTACGAGGGGACTCATAATTTTCATAATTTTACTACTAGAACTAAGGCTGAAGACCCGTCGGCAAAGCGGTACATTGTGTCTTTTACAGCGAACACTACGCTTACGCTTGAGGGGATTGAGTTTGTGAAGTGTGAGGTTGTGGGGCAGAGTTTCATGCTTCACCAAATTCGGAAAATGATGGGTTTGGCTGTGGCAGTGATGAGGAATTTCGCTCCTGAATCCGTCTATGAGACAGCATTTGACCAGTAAGAAACCGTGATTAATGATAGTACACTTTTTAGCTTATGTTTTGATGTGGATCATAGAAATTCAAGTCTATTGTGTTTATTGATTTTTGTCTGTCGAAATTTCAGGACTGTTCGCATCAATGTGCCTACTGCCCCGGAGGTGGGGTTATACTTGGATGAATGTTTCTTCACCTCGTATAACAATAAGTGGAATGCAACCCATGAGGAGGTCTCGATGAAAGCCTATGCAGAAGAGGCTGAGGAATTCAAATTGAAGTACATTTACTCTCATATTGCCAACACTGAACATAAGGAAGGCTCTGTTGGGCTTTGGCTACACTCCTTAAACCGCCGTAACTATCCTGATCTGTGCCCTTCCGATGAGGGAGTGGGGAGAGCAGCTGAAGCGCCTGAAGGAGACAATGTAGCTGTCGATTTGTGCCCTGTTGATGGGGAAGCGGAGAGAGCAACGGGGGAAGATATTATGGCTGCCGATTTGTGTCCTTCTGATGGGGGAGTAGAGAGAGCAGCTGGGGGAGATAAAATGGCTGTCGATTTGTGCCCCTCTGACGGGGCACTTGAGAGAACAGCTGAGGGAGATATTACGGCTGTGGTTACATGACCTGTTTCTGTTTAAGGTAACGTTATATTACGAAGTTACATGTTTGCCTTTCAAAAACTTCTTTGCATTCTTGATTGTTATTCTGATTAACGATTCTGTAGTCAAATTAGTTAACTCTAGGTAGAGATCGAATGGGGATTGGGGAGTGTTTTCTCATTCCAAGTTTCGATCATATACAAGTGAGACTGAAATTTTACTCTGCATGAACTATGATACTGATGATGCTGTATTCTTGTTGTGCTCCACAATCCACTCTGTTAGAAAGCTTGCAGACAAAGATAAATTAGTTACTCTATTATTTTGAGCTAGAAATACACACTTTATCTTTCCCTTTCAATTGTAATGAAGAGCGCTTTATAGGCTCTGTGAGACTTCCTGAACATGTGAATTTTTATTTTTATTTTTGAGAGACTGAACATGTGAAATTTACTTGTGCTATTTCCAGTAAAAAATAGAGTCGGATGTTTCCTCGTCATGAAAAAAAGAGGATCATGTCATATGTCCACCGTAACATTGGCAGTGAGAATTGTGACCTTTGTAGTTACGGAGTATGTTCTTTTTAAATTCAGACCCCGAAATGGGGATTCGGTGTGACCTACTGGCCACCAAATGGCTTTCGGGGGGTTTATTTTTGTTTCTGTTTTCCTAAAATGTGCCAAAAGTGACAAATGCATCCCCAATTGCATACACAAAACCGATTGTATGAGAATTATCCTCATTTGGCCCGTGACTTCCGACAAACCGATTGGCGAAGGACACAAATAACCACCTATATTGTCTCCTCGGTAGGGATGGCAACGGGTAGGATCTAAATAGGATCCATTGGGATCCAGATCTAGATCCTTTTTCAAAGTCGGGATCCAGATCCGCTCCGGATCCTACGAATCCAAAATAAGCATATCTATATCTAGACCCTACGGATCCGGGGGATCCGCGGGTCCGAAACGGATCCTCCTCCTATTTTTTCTCTTTAAAGGTTTTTTCCAAATAATTCTACCATGATAACCCCATTATTATTTACAACAAAATCCACTAAGATCACAAAGTTCAATGATGAAATTTGATAACAATATAGATTCAAAACAAAGATATAGAATAAACACACTCATTTTATTCTAGTAAATGCTCGTAAAGTCTCAAAAATTCAGCCCTTTAAACTAATTGTAAATAGCAAAACTTAGAAACTACACAAAACAACAGTAGAATAACAAAAACAGTATCAAATGTTTTTTTTTGTCAAACCTTTTTATTTTTAATATATCGAAAAAGGATCTGGATAGGGTCCGGATCCGAGATCCTGGACCCAGATCGAGATCCTTTTTGATACATAAGATCCATATCCTACCCTGATCCTCAGGGTCCAAAATTTGTAAATTCAGATCCTTAAAAGTGGTATCGGATCCGACGGATCCGGATAGGGTCCCGGATCCATTGCCATCCCTACTCCTCGGGGACTCGTCGGAAGTCAATTGCAAGTTTCCAAAAAATGTCTTAAATAGTGTCCATCATACATGTCGATATTAAATTTGAAACATGTTGTAGACCGATCGAAATGGGTGTAATGTTACCTTATCTCCAAACATAGTCTTTGAGACATTTGAAATAATCTTTGTCAGTTTTGAGTTTTGACATAATTTTGAAAACATCAAAAATTGACCCCAAAAAGGCCAATTTTATGTATTATACTTATAAAAATCGGTTTTTTTGGTCGATTTTTGATATTCCGGAAAAAGTCTTGAAAGTGACAAAGCATGCTCCTTGGGTGAATTGAAGCATTATTGGAGCATGTGGCAATGCATTATTGGAGCATGTGGCCAAAACGAGGTGTTTTGGTGGGTTATAGTCCAAAAAAACCGCCTTTTTTGGTCGATTTTTGATTTTTCGGGAAAAATCTCTAAAGTGACAAAACATGCTCGTTGGATGAATTGGAGCATTATTGGAGCATGCGGTAATGTCATTCCTCCTTATTGATAGTTTGACGGTGGTATAGCGTTCGATTTGAACATGTGCATAACGGACAAAACCGATTGTTTAGGCTACACCAAGGCTGCTTTTGGCAATTTTCTTGTTTCATTCTTCATTATATGTGTCTAGTATTCCTCCTGCCAATTTTCGTCCGATTCTATTTCTCTGCCGAACGATTTTTTATTTACCAGGATAAGTCCAGAAAGTGACAAAGCTTGTTCCTTGGGTGAATTGAAGCATTATTGGAGAATGTGACAATGCCATTCCTCCTTATTCATAGTTTTACGATGTGTTTAGCGCTCGATTCGAGCATGTGCATAATGGGCAAAAGCGATTGCTTGTGGTACGCCAAGGCTAATTTTTGGCAATTTTTTTGTGCTATTCTTTATTAAATGTGTCTAGGATACCTCTTGCCAAATTTAATCCGATTTTATTTCAGGGCCGAAACGAGGCTTTTTCGTGGGTTATAGTCCACAAAAACCGCCTTTTTTGGTCGATTTTTGATTTTTCGGGAAAAGTCCTCAAAGTGACAAAGCATGCTCCTTTGGTGAATTGGAGCATTATTGGAGCATGTGGCAGTCTCATTACTTGATAGTTTTACAATGGTTTAGCGCTCGATTCGAGCATGTGCGTAATGGACAAAACCGATTGTTTGGGCTACGCCAAGGCAGATTTTTGGCAACCTTCTTGTTCCATTTTTCATTATATGTATTTAGGATGCCTCTTACATTATTTCTTCCGAATCTAATTCTGGGTCGAAACGAGGTTTTTTCGTGGGTTATAGTCCACAAAAACACCTTTTCTGGTCGAATTTTGATTTTTCGGGAAAAATCTCCAAAGTGACAAAGCATGATCCTAGGGTGTATTGGAGTATAATTATAGCATTTGGCAACGCTTTTCTCCTTCTTGATAGTTTTACGGTGTATTTTGCACTCGATTCGAGCATGTGCATAATGGACAAAACCGATTGTTTGGGCTACGCTAAAGCTAATTTTTGGCAATAGATTTGTTCTATTCTTCATTATATGTGTCTAGGATGCCTCTTACCAAATTTCGTCCGATTCTATTTCTGGGCCGAAACGAGGTTTTTTCGTGGATTATAGTTCAAGAATTTTGGGTTGATTTTTGATTTTCCAGGATAATTCCAAAAGTGACAAAGCATGCTCCATGGGTGTATTGGAGCATTATTGGAGCATGTGGCAATGCCATTCCTCCTTATTGATAGTTTTGTGACGTGTTTAGCGCTCGATTCGAACATGTGCATAATGGGAAAAACCGATTGCTTGTGCTACGCCAAGGCTAATATTTGGCAATTTTTTTTGTTTTATTTTTCATTATATGTGTCTAGGGTGCCTCTTGCCAAATTTCATCCGATTCTATTTCAGGGCAGTTTCGAGGCTTTTTCGTGGGTTATAGTCCACAAAAACCGCCTTTTTTGGTCGATTTTTGATTTTTCGGGAAAAGTCCTGAAAGTGATAAAGCATGCTCCTTGGGTGAATTGGAGCATTATTGGAGCATGTGGCAATGTCATTCCTCCTTATTGATAGTCTTACGGTGGTTTAGCGTTCAATTTGAACATGTGCATAATGGACAAAACCAATTGTTTAGGCTACACCAATGCTACTTTTTTGGCAATTTTCTTGTTCCATTCTTCATTATATGTGTCTAGGATTCATCTTGCCAGTTTTCGTCTAATTCTATTTTTGGGCCGAAACGAGGTTTATTAGTGGGTTATAGTGCACAAAAATCAGCTTTTTTGGGTCGATTTTTGATTTTCTAGGATAAGTCCAGAAAGTGACAAAGTATGCTCTTTGGGTGAATTTGAGCATTATTGGAGCATGTGGCAATGTCATTCCTCCATATTGATAGTTTTACGGTGGTTTAACGTTCGATTTGAACATGTGCATAATGGACAAAATCGATTGTTTAGGCTACGCCAAAGCTACTTTTTGGCAATTTTCTTGTTCCATTCATCATTGTTTGTGTCTAGGATTTGTCCTGTTATTTTTTGTTCGATTCTATTTCGGGGTCGAAACGAAATGGTTTCCTAAGTTATAGTCTATAAAATCCGGCTTTTTTGTTCAATTTTTTATTTTTCGGAAAAAGTCCCGAAAGTGACAAAACATGTTCTTAGGGTGTATTGGAGTATAATGGGAGCACTTGACAATGCCTTTCCTCCTTATTGATATTTTTACGGTGTGTTTAGTGCTCGATTCGAGCATGTAAGTAATGGACAAAACCGATTGTTTGGGCTATGCCAAGGCTGATTTTGGCAATTTTCTTGTTCCATTTTTCATTATATGTGTTTAGGATGCCTCCTACTTTATTTCGTCCGAATCCATTTTTGGGTCGAAGCGAGGTTTTTTCGTGGGTTAGTCCACAAAAACCACCTTTTTTGGTCGAATTTTGATTTTTCGGGAAAAATCTCCAAAGTGACAAAGCATGATCCTAGGGTGTATTGGAGTATAATTGGAGCATTTGGCAATGCTTTTTTCCCTCTTGATAGTTTTACGATGTGTTTTGCGCTCGATTCGAGCATGTGCATAATAGACAAAACCGATTGTTTGGGCTATGCCAAGGCTAATTTTTGGCATTATTTTTGTTTTATTTTTCATTATATGTGTCTAGAATGCCTCATGCCAAATTTCGTCTGATTCTATTTCTGGGCCGAAACGAGGCTTTTTCGTGGGTTATAGTCCACAAAATCCCTTTTTTGGTCGATTTTTGATTTTTCGGGAAAAAGTCCTGAAAGTAACAAAACATGCTCCTTGGGTGAATTGGAGCATTATTGAAGCATGTGGCTATGCCATTCCTCCTTATTGATAGTTTTACGGTGGTTTAACGTTCGATTTGAACATGTGCATAATTGAAAAAACCGAGTTTTTAGGCTACACCAAGACTTCTTTTTGACAATTTTCTTGTTCTATTTTTTATTATATGTGTCTAAGATTCCTCCTGCCAATTTTCGTGTGATTCTATTTCTGGGCGAAACGAGGTTTGTTCGTGGGTTATACTACCTCCATTTCTTCTTATTCTTCCCATTTCACTTTTGAGCACTATTCATAAGTAAAGATAAAAATCAAACGAACTTTTAATATATAAGATAAAATATAGTGTATTGGCAAATTTGAAAAAAGAAGTGGGAAGAATAAGAAAAAATGGAGGTAGTAGTCCACAAAAATCGGCTTTTTTGGGTCGATTTTTAATTTTCTAGGAAAAGTCCCGAAAGTGACAAAACATGCTCCTGTGGTGTATTAGAACATTATTGGAGCATGGGGCAATGTCATTCCTCCTTATTGATAGTTTTACGGTGTTTTTAGCACTTGATTTGAGCACGTGCATAATGGGCAAAATCGATTGTTTGGGCTACGCCAAGGCTAATTTTTGGCAATTTTCTTGTTTCATACTTCATTATATGTGTTTAGGATTCTCCTGCCAAATTTCGTCTGATTGTATTTCTTGGCCGAAACGAGATTTTTTCGTGGGTTATAGTCCACAAAAATCGGCTTTTTTGGGCGATTTTTGATTTTCCAGGTTATGTCCCGAAAGTGACAAAGCATGCTCCTTAGGTGTATTGCCACAATATTGGACCATGTGGCAATGTCATTCCTCTTTATTGATAGTTTTTCGGTGTGTTTAGCGCTCGATTCGAGCATTTGTATAATGGACAAAATCGATTGCTTGGGCTACGCCAAAGCTCATTTTTGGCCATTTTATTGTTCCATACTTCATTATGAGTGTCTAGGATTCCTCCTGCCAA
>CAAKMY010004364.1:191-34086 GCA_901111285.1 Corrigiola litoralis
TACACTATAAATGTTCCAACATCTTACACCTTAATTTTGCTCCTCTCGAAAAAATTCAAGAAATAAAGAGTGTCATAAAACATAAGAAAAGTTTAGCAAAAATAAACAAACTTCATTTTTTCCGGTATTGAGGAAAACTTATAAAAAATAAGAAAAACAGCAGAAATAAGGCACAAAAGACACGCCCTAACACAATCTTTAGGAATGATTGAGCGTTACCTTGTGGATCAAAGTCAGAAAGGTAGATGAGGAGGCTATGATTGATGTCTACCAAGGATTAAAAAAGAAAGTCGTCGACGATTGAATCTGCTAAGCGAGATTAGTGAGACTGGTCATAATCCGAAATGATGGAAACCCCTCCATATTCTTTTATAGTCGTACTACAGCACAAGTGAGCTGGAATGAGGGTACCGGGTCAACTTCGTTAGGACAGATTATCGTTCTTTCTTCCCAACCTAAAGAGGGCAAAACTGACAGCTGATCATATATACTCATCATCATTGACCTGCTATTCCTTTTTCTTGTTTGGAAAATTGGATTTGGATTAGTCAAAAGATATATATGTTGTTCGAGTTATTTCGTAAGCATGAAAGATAACGAGATTTGACTGTTAAACCACTTACAATATAATGTGCTATACAAAATGTCCTGATGTGATACCCATAGTGGAAGTTGTACATGAAGAAGTCTTGGATTACACTCTATGAAAGCTCATCTGGTAAAATAGATGACATTTGCAACATAAAGTCGCAATGAGCGAAAAAATCAATGTACCATGCTTAGCAAAGGTAAGTTTGTAATTAATGTACATAAAACTAGCTTATGACCCGTGCAAATTGCACGGGCTGCCAAGTAGAATTTTAATAGATAATTTGAATCAGTTTAGTATTTTATTTGAATCAGTTTCTAATGGAGGTTTTGTGATCTGATGAGGAAGTTGAGATAGAGGGAGGCATGTTTGAGTGGGTAAACAAGGTTGATGATGATAAGAGTTTTCAAGCCAGTGGTTGTGCAATGGTGAAGAAGAGTGGCAAATAAACTGTAAAGTTACGTACTAAACTATGGTTCCTTGTATTTCTGCATCAAGCGTGGATTGATTTGTGCACATGATTGTTTCAGTCATCAGTTTGTTGGGAAGCAAGCATTATAATGGTGTACGCTAGATGTGAATATTTGATGCGACTCACTTGTGTCTAGCACGTACATGTCCCATTCTCTCTGCCACAGTCTTGAGACAGACACATGAGCATGAAAGCACTTGGACGGACATTGATAATCTCGATATCCTTTCATCTCTAATTTGTTTCCTTCAAGTTTCACCACATGGACCAAAAAGGCGACACCTGCGGTAAAGAGAATTATACCATGCGGCATACGCTACTCAGTCATTGCATAATTGCATCCATACTACGGGGTATATATTTTGTTAATTATATTTTTGAGATTATTAAATCCAAGTGTATGAAATGCCCATTGTCAAAGGGAAACCTTGAAATTTGAAAGAGGGAAATCAATTAACGGAGTCTAAATTACTGAATGATGAAAACCAGGTTTCAAGGTTGGACCTCCCTGTGATCTTCGGTGTATGAACAGAAATAATTGCTAACAAAATTGTACGTCTAATCTGGAGGAAACCGTATAAAGGCATAAAGCAGCTCAAAAAGGAAATGAGTATACTGAACAAATGTTCCTCTAATCAGAAAAACAATGGAATGTTAACTTATCTCTCAAGTCTCAACAAAGAAATGAATAGAATGAACTAAAAGCCTTTTACTTTGACAATGACACGGCCTAAATGCCTCAAAAGTAAACCAAGGATCTTGAGGCTGTGATAAGTAGGGTGCTCCTACTAATGTAAATATGTAAAGAAATGGCCAACTCCCTTTTCTGAATGACATAACATCCTATAATCAGAGTTCGGAGCAACTGTGGAGCTCTATTTCCACAAATAGCCTCACAAAGATCACATCGGCAACTTAAAGTCCCAAGTCAGTGTCACTGTTCTGTTGTTCCAGGGATCATGTTTAGCGTACTCAGCAGAAATGTCACCACATGAAAGAAATTCCATATATTCATTCCTTGGAAACATCTAAATACATATTTTATACATTAAAAATGACAGTGCTTACAAATTTGCCCAAAAAAAATACAGTAAGCTTGTCCTGTACTCGAGACAGAAACTTATTAAAACAAGGAGTAAGTAGAAGATAGTTTTCAGGAAAATTACAGTGTGTCAATAACATACAGATAGTCTATGCAGTATTATAGTAATTCCTCGACATGTTTAATTTGATGCATGTAACAACTCCCTCAGTTTCTAACTACTGCGTTTCCGAGACAGTAGAAGAGCAAGAACAGGGAGTAAAAGATCTAAGCTATTAGGTGCTGAAAGCCATGAACATCTAAACTTCTGATTCATGCATATTCTTATCCTTGATTGAGACTAGGCTTTCCCTGTAAGCATAAACTGCTTTACACCTGGTCCATCTCTCATATGCAAGATCCCATATCTCTTTTGTGTTAAGGTCGCATAGGACTAACTTGCTCCCCTCACATTCTAACACCACTCTATTGTTCTTCCAGTGACCAACTGGATGCAAAAAATCCAGCAGAGGTGCCATAGTGAAACTTCTTGTCCAGACCCCCTCACACCATGTCCATATGCTAAAGTCACTCTCGATCTCATGAACAGTATAGAAAGCAAATGAATCATTATATACTCCAAGGCAATTAGATGCCGGCTTTCCGTAATCTGGCAATGGTATCTCTTGAAAAGTATCACTTGCCATGTTGAAAGAAATCATCATTTCAGAATTTGTGTCATACATACTTCGCAATCCCATCCAGTAAAAACATTGGTTTACGAATATGTAACATTGGTTATTGTCCAAGAAATAATCACCTGCCAAGTCCCCCCAAAATCTCCAAGAATCTGTCCTCAATGAGTAGATGAAAACTGATAGAGGATGACTAATGTGTCTACTGCCATATGTTCCTTCAGCTGTTTTAGTCCAATAACCTTTAATAACAATAACCTTGTAATCTTTACTTACTGCATCCAAACCAAAACCATAAACCTCATGCATAGCATAAGTAAGATTCGATGGGAGATCAGGCTTAGTAACTAGGGGAGGCAAAGCTCTGAACTCATTGATAGCAGGGTTCCACAAGCCACGCTTATTGAAATACCAATCCCAAAGAAAATATATTCCATCACAAGGACCACAAGTAAATGATCCATAATTTGGCATACTATAAAGCACTTCACATGCAGAAACCGTTGGTGTGTCTTCAACCAACAACTCGAACAACTGTAGTTCACCTTGACTCACGAAATACTGAGTAAGAAGACATTCACGCCAACTATCATTGTGACTATAGTAATTTTTCAGATGCTTGGATATGAAGTTAGGACTTGCAATGATCGCGTACCATGTTTTGCACACACATTTAAACTGCAAAAGGTCTTTCACAGGCAACCAAGACAAAATTTCGATCATCATATTCTCGGGTAAATGTTCTGCATCGGCAATTTCTCGTTTCATTGACCTCTCTCGTTCTTCCTTGATTCTACAAGTCACAAAGAATAAAAAGAATCAAGCCCCAATGGAAATCTCGAACAGTGTAAGTTAAAGTGTGATCATACCATGTCAAACTGTGATCGATCATGGTACCATGCCATAGCTTTAGTATAAATGCACTAGTGAGCTATAACAGGGTACCAAAATCGAGTTATATCAAGATCTCACCTCTCTGTTAAGGTGCAATATAATAAGCTGTTGGTGGCACGACCAGGTATAACGTTGTAACGAGAGAGCCATTGCTGCAAACAGTAAAACAAAACGACACAAAATGTAACATAATTCTGAAGCTTTTACACAGTCTTGTAAGATGAGGTAACTTCCATGAGACGTGCCTTAAAAACTTATATTTGCATCCCCTCTTTCACGAAAAAGCTCATCCCTCTAAGTTTATGACAGGACCCACACTACGCTAACCTATTACAAGACTCACCAAAACTTTTAACAAATACGAGTACAACATATAGATATAGAACGGGCAAATAAGTTATGCTATCGTCAAAGAGAAAGCTAGCAAGGATCAGTAAAAGTAACAAGATAGCTGTTAAAGTGTTATACAGAAATAAACATTTAGAAACATAATATATTATTGAACTAGCGTTACCTTGTGAATCAAAGTCGAAAGGTAGAGGAGCCTACATATGATTGATGTCCACCGCGAGAATTGGAAAGAAAAGTCGTCGGCGATTGAAACGACTCAGCGAGATTAGTGAGGTTAGTCATAAGATTAAGTACTCTATATTCTCTAATACAATACTAGTAGTACTACAGCACATGTGAGCTGGAAATGAGGGTACCAAGTCAACTTCATTAGAACAAAGAATACTTTTCTGCTTCCTTAATTTCAATCTACTGAAGGCAAAAATGATAAAGCAGATCCTACTCATCATTGACCTACTATTTCCTTTTCTTACTTGGGAAAATGGTTTATGATTAGTCCAAAGTTATGTTGTTCGATTTCTTTAGTAATAAAGAGATTTATATGTCAAGTCACTTAGGATGCGCGATATAAACGCCCTGACATCCATGCATAGTAAAATTTGCCTCTAAAGAAGTCTTGGATACACTCCTATATGAAACTGCACCTGATAAAAATAAATGGCATTTGCAATATAGAAGTCGCAGTTACCAAACAACAAAGGAATTGCTTTGTTTTGTTGTGATATCGCTAACTCAGGTAAATGGATCCATGGAAGAGTTAGAATGATTACTTACACGTCTAGTGGAGAAGCTGAAGCTTGGGCAGTAAGAGAAGGATTATGCTGGATGAGGGAGCAGGGAATGGAGGCTGCACTTTTGATCTCAGATGCGAAAAAAGTGATTGATAAGATAAAAGGTATAGGACCATGCTCTTATGTGATCATGGATTGCAGGGACCTACTAAGGAGCATGGACAAGGCAGCATTCAATTGCAGGAAGGGAATTATGCGTCAGCAAAACAAGCGAGGAAAGCACGGCAATGGACTCAAGGCTATATAGATTTTTGGGAACCACGTACCTCATTACGTTCTGGATTTTTTGGACTCTAATGGCTGTTTTGCTCCTGTTGTGGAGAGTTGTAATTACAGTTTGTAACTCAAGCAGAAGCGACTTTAACTATGCAACTTATTTTAGGCCTTGAGCCACCGTTTATTGCCAAACAAAAAAAAAAAAGGAAATTGCAATTCATGCTCATAAATCACGGGCCCGAGGAGAACAAGGGGTATATAGCACAAGAATTTAAAAATCATTTAACTCAGTTATAAAATTAGGGGTTCGAATACCATCTACAACTGTGTGTGCTTTTACAAAACTGAAAAACATGGTCATTGAGCAAACAAACAATCTCGTGGAGTAGCAAACATCATCTGATGAAACGGCATTAAGGATACCTCAAGTGTAGTACTTTTTCTTTTAAAAATCTAACCATTATGGGATACTCATCAATGGCCTTAACATCTACACCATTCCTTAGGAGTTGAGGGAGAAAGAGCCACCATCCTGTCATTCCCAGGAACACAATAGTCAATGGACCTGAGATTAAGCGATGCAATCGAAGTCGTTGACCAACAACCTCTTTTGCCATGATTTCCCCTACGGTGCACACTCCTTGTAAGACAAAGAACCATGTGACCTCCCACGTAGGCCTCACATGCGTGAAATAGAAATATATGACCTCATGCATCAGCCCTGACACAACAAAAGATGCAAGCACACCAACACCAAGTGCGCATCTTCGACCTGCAAATGGCGTGGCGAAATGTCGGATGGGATTATATACAGTCAACCGTAAAATATTTGATACCATAAGGTTCCATCTACGCCCCCAAAAGTCTTGAAGTGAGGTGGCTAAGTAAGGCTCATTGAACTGTGGGTCCAGGTCTAGACCCAAGGTGGCTCGAGCCAAGGCTGCAGTCACAGCTAGTGTGACTTCAACCCCAAGGTAAAGATGGCAACAATAGTTTACCAAGAGAACATATTGGGGTAACTCTTGCCTATACTCATAAACTTGTACCACAAAGGCAAATGCTAGTAATTTCACCCCAAACAAAACAGATCGACCTAGTTTGACTTTGCTGCTTCTTTTGGTCTCATTGCATGGGTTTGGTTGATTTTGTTGGCCATTTTGGTCCCCGTTACTTTTGGCATCCTTCTGTTGGCTTTTCAAAGACTGCGCCAAGGGCGGGATCCATATTGGGTTGCTGTTGTCGTTGTTTTTGTTACGCAAATGATCATCTTTGACTTTGATGGGAAGAAGAGCAAAGGCAACAAAGTGTAGGAAGGAACAGTTTGTTTGGGTGGAGAGAGGACCAAGATCAAAGGAGTAGAGGAGGAGCTTGAAGTTGCCAAGCCAAACAAGGTAGAAAATGGTGGGCCCACCAAGATGGAAGGAAGATAGAGATGAAGGAAGAACAGTGAAGAGATAGATCACTGGGAGGATTAGTAGAAGCCTAGGGATGCCCTTTGGTATGTGCAAAATTCTAGACAAGCAGTATGAGTAAGAGGCTGAAGCTATTGCTACAACCCATACTTTAATGAAATTTCTAACCTCGGTTTCCATTGTTGTTGTTTGTGTGAACTTGCATTAGTGGTTTAGTAGTGTTATTCAATAAATATTGGTCGGTAAGTATTAATTCATTAATTTGGAAAGGCCCCTCTCATGGGCTATGGCATGACAACTTGCCAATATAATAGACCATTAAACACATGGAGTATATTGAGTCCCTGTTGTAGAGGTAGAAATTTATTGTATTATGGCGCTGGACAATAGCAGGTCAATGATGAGCATGGTCTGCTTTTATGATCAGTTTGCAACCATTTGAACAACATAAAAGAGGGGAAAGCAACAGAAAAAGAAAACAACGTAGCTCCCTAGCCCAATTCACCAAACAAATATACTCAAGTTTTGATATTTCAAACATGACCTATTGTCTTTTAAGTTTCACCTAATGGGCTAATTGGGGGGAGGGGGGGGAGCCGGGGAGGCATAAAGCACGATAAAAAACCGTGAGCAGGATCGTTTGTAGAGCTTGACATTCATCAAGCCATTTGTGTTTTATTTAGACAAATTTGCAAATAGTTATGAAGCCTCTAACATTCATATGTTCACATGTACATTGGACTTGAGATCTATTAGAGCTCTTGCATGGGCTAGCCAGGGTGAAGCTAGAGATGAAGACGAACAATGAAGCATAGCGACATATTGACCATAAATTTATGATGATCGAACACATTTCCCTGTTAAGCAAGAGAGACGTAGCAATTGAACTGGGATCAAGCAAGTTTCCAGACCTTGATATTTCACAATGCGAGTAAAAATAACCTTGAATAAAAGCCAGCAACTTCTCTTAAATAGAGGCAAATCCAACACAACTCCCTGCCCCAATTTTTTTTAAATTTTAGAAAGAAATTATTGGACAAGCTCTGAGGCAGTTGTGGCTTCATCTATATGCAGATTCAAGCTACTTAGCAATCACAATCTGCCTCACCCTGAGATGGCGATTTAAAGCAATCTCAGGAGTCTGACCAGTGATTGGCCTAACCTCAACAATACTGTGATGACTTTGAAGGGAAATTATATCAGGATTTACCACTAGGTAACAATTAATAAACCAAATACATGATCTGTCATCTGAGTAATCACAAAGCAGAATAGACAAGAGAACATTTTTTCTGGCCTGGGGAAAGCTTTTACTGATAAAGACAACATGAATGAGCCAGCATGACCTTGACAAGATTCATCCCTATCCCTAAATTTTGCATCAGAAAAAACACTTCAATTAATAATTATACAGAGTCTTGCTTCCATGTGTCGATGTCTATAAGAAATATGGAACTCCTGTTCTCGGCCCCCTCATCTGATTGTTCTCTTCTGTCTCAGTGAAGAACTTCACCTCCCTCTCCTGTTACACATGATAGTACACTTCTAAGTAGGATCCCAATAGACACTGCTATTTGCACCAGCACACATATCTACTGAAGAATAGAAATGCAAAGGAGCAAGTAAACAACAAACTTAGCAGTGACCAGTATGACGCTGATGTCCTCCTATGGGCACGCTTCTTACCAGTGAGTTTTATGCAATTTGATGCCACAATGTGCTAACATGTCAAGCATAGTTGCTTGAAACTCTACACCAGATTATTTTGAATCTTGATGATCCCAATCCCTTTAAAATACGATCCAGAAGAGAGATTCACGGTGAGCTCAGTTGTGTAGGTTCAAATCTGATCTCATAGAAGCCCCTGTAGGGGGTCCCTGGTTACTTTTTTCTTTTAAGCCCAGGGTTATAATGTTTCACATGAATAAAAAGTACTCCATATAATCAACATCTCACAACACATATTCAAGCCAGTGCTGCCCTTGGAATTCAAATGCCTCTGGAGTCTAGACCAATATCAGCTTCATTTCCCCATTATTTGAGAGGTGAAAAAAAGCCATGTGGAGCATCACTCGAAAGCGAAAACCTAATGGTTTACGGAGAGTTGTGCTAACATGAAACTCAAACACAGGTAATAAAGGAGAAAAAAAAATCTAGATCAGCAGCTGAAAGTACAACTAGTGTTTAAGGTCAAAAAACACAGAAGACTATCATATCTATTTACACTACCTCTGTATTTTTAACTTGACTTTTTAGAAATTTCCTTGTTTTCTTATCTTTTTACTTGACGTTTTGCTCTCCGATAAATGAAATAACACTTCCTAAACAGAGCCTTTTTCGCTCCTACCTTCTATCTCAATTTTCCGAGTCCAAAACTGGTTCCAATATTTACTCTCTCACTAATCAGATGCCCTACCTCGTCAAGCATTACAATCGTCCCCCACGCAAGGGCCATTCAACACCCATTGTACAGCCGCAGTGGATATCGAAGAGCACCACCTGCAAAGTGGGCGGTAGCCCCTCCGCCGTATAGAAGATCAACACCTCAATCACCAAGTGGTCCTTGGTAGTTCTGGAGGCAGCGGTGAATACAGATCGTCAATCAGGCGAGGAGAGAGTGCAGGCAGATCTGTTTGCGCTCTTAGACGAGGCAGCCCCTCCGCCATAGAGAAGATCAACACCTCAATCACCAAGTGGTCCGCGTTTTCCAAAGCCGAGTTTGAACCTGCCTCTCTCGTGGACGATGATTGATACTTAAATGCTTTTTGAGGTCGTGAGAGTATGTGGGTGGGTTGTAAAATAAAAGGATAAGAGAGAGAATCTTGTTGGATCTTGAAGAGTTTAAATGCTTTTTAAATCTAGTGCCCCAACTTAAATCGCCAAATAAAAGAAATATTAGGAGTACTAATCAGACAGACAAATTCAACTATGTAGTACACCCATCTTCCCCATCATCAGAATCAAAGGCAAAGAAAAGGAACTAGAAGAGAAAAGTGAAAGCCAAACCAAACTCAACAGAAAAAGTCAGGACAGTTGGACCATGCAAAACTGCTGTACATGCTAAACCTTGAAATAGAAAGAATAAAAATATAACCGAAGAGCACAACAATCAATTAATCATAAGCAATATACAACTAAATATGCAAAAAAATATTGGGGTAAAAACACCATAGCTCACCATGTTGTCATTAAAGCTCAATATAGAAGCGACATTGCCACAACGGTAGCAGTAATTTGGTGCAGACCACACCTGAAAAGTCAAGGACCCACCTATTCAATGGAGTTGTTAATTAAGCAATATAAAAACAACAGGAAGCCAGCGCATATTTACCGTTACAAGGCCTTTATCTTGGAACATGTACTTAAGTCCTTCTTGTACAAGCTGATGAGCTCGACATACCAAATCAAGATTGTTTACGTGGTTAAACTGCATGCGCAAGTGAATACAACTTCAGTCCATCCATCAAATATATATTATACTGCTCTAGTCATAAAAACTAGTACCTCAGTGGTCACTCTTGAACCAAAAAGCCAGCCTGCTCCACGTGGACTGACAGCCCATGTCTCAATATCTTCAGGATCACTCCACATAAGGTCACAGAACGGCCCTTCATGAGGAATTTCACAATTCCGTTCAATGACCCTTATCTGCTAGATCACCAGCCAAGAAGCAAGGTGAGGGTGGAGTTTGCTAAAACCACTTTGAGGACCATAAACTGATGCATCTACTCTAAAACTAAACAGAAAAAACCCACATAAAAGGTAATAACATTCAGAATCTTCTCTAAATAATTTGTCGAATGCCATATGTTAAGTGAAATATGAGAAGGGGGGGGGGAAGCGGGGGGCTCGATCCCGAAAAAAAAAAAAAAAAAAAAAAAAAAAGACGACATCTGAAACAACTCAGTCCTTGAGGGAAATCAAAAGTTCGCTAAAAGAGCAAAAAGCATTCAGATCAATCATGCTAGCTAAACATACATCAACGTTGCCAGAACACAGAGAACGACAAACAGAACCTGATCAATCGTCCGAATATCAGGAGACAAGCCACCATGGACGCATAGCACCTGCAGGATCCAACAGTGATTATTAAACAAGAGGATGAGGCAGGCTAGGGTTAGGAGTAAATTTGTGTACCACATCATACAATAGAAGTTCATCATAAGATTCCAGGATCAAAAAGAATGACACGAAAAAGTAAAAAGGGCATTGCACACACAGACAATCAAACACAAACCCTGACACAAAGCAGATAAAAGGGCACCCACGGCATGATGCTTGTGCCAGGCGTGGGATATGAGAAGCGTGAAATATAAGCGTACTTGTTTCCTACAAACATGCTGCTTAGCAATTGAACCATTGACCTCCACGCCAAATTGGTAAGTTAAACCATACACTAAGACTTACATAAACAAAGACAGAATCTTACAGTTCCATTTATGATTGCTGAGAGAGTTAAATAATCAAAAACATCTGTGCAGTATCTCCATGCATTGGCATTTCCATACTTCCTCTGACATTCATCATAAAACCCATATACCTGAGAAGAAGAGACTAATTAGTGCCTCAAACAGATCTATGCATTCATAAAACTCATAGCAGAAAAAACATCATAAAACAGAAAAAAGAACAGAATTTCCAAGCCACTAATTGACAGGCGCAGCACATTCAAATCCTAGAACAGAAGACTATCACGAATTTTCACAGTTGAAAGGAAACTTTTGGAAAAAGAACTAGACTCTATTGTTAACACCAAAAACATTATATAGACATTAAGGGCCTGCTCTCCTCAACTTATTTCTACTTATTTTCAGGAAAAATAAGATAAGTTCAGAAGAAATAAGAAAAGTTCAGATAAACTAAGTAAAGTTCAGAAAAATAAGAAAAAATAAGTAAAGTTCAGGAAAATAAGTAAAAATAAGAAAAAAAGTAAAAATAAATAAAGTTGAGCTACCAAAACAACATGAATCAGAAAAAATAAGTAAAAATAAGTAAAGTTCAGAAAAATAAGTAAAAATAAGTAAAGTTCAGAAAAATAAGAAAAGTTCAGAAACAATCAGGAAAAATAAGAAAAATTCAGATAAGATAAGATAAGATAAGTGAAAATAAGTTGAAGAGAACAGGCCCTAAATCGACGATTAAAAACTTCCTGATATTACTACTATATGATCCATTCCTCAAGGGAAACCATAACTTCTTTGGGAATGATAATGACGATTATTGGGGTCCTCTAACAGGATAAATGTACAACTCTAGAATATATAAATGTAAATTAGCAAGTACATATCTAAACTTAATAGGCCACTCACTGTAGCATCCCCAGTCATATAATATGAAGCATGTTTGTGGCACTACTAAGAGAAAATCCACTGATTTCTTGCTACATAAAAAATCATATTGTGATCATCCATGTCTTGCCACTGGATATAGTATCCACGATTAACACTTCCTGATATTTACCAACTTTTCCCAAAAAAATGTTACCCTTTCCACTCCTGATAAAATGCAAACAATGGCTTTAGATTCAACAACTCAATAATGTATTATCTGCCCCTTGCAATATGTCATAAATTCTAAGAAGCAATAGGCAGTAAAGTGGAATCGAGCACAATCAAGGCAGGGACAATTGCGGCATAAACATACTAAGTAAACGATAAATTGAAAAGCCCTTTGCAATTTCCAGATATTTTCTTTTTGATATTTAACCTTTGTCAATTATTACCTACCCATGAGCTAAAGAGAGGACACAGGAAATCAAAACAAAAACGATTGTTGTACATAAACATAGATAGCTAGACAACAGATAAGACCTGTCCACCCACCATTCATTCCAAAAAGGAAAAATGGACAATAAAGAAAAGCATGAAGAACAAATTGATGTAAGGAAAGAAACAACTTCAGGATAATGTGTCAGAAACCAACCTGGGTAAGCTGCCTGCTTTCATGATTTCCACGCAGAAGAGTGATGTTCGCCGGATACCTAACAGAGAAGGACCACAATCATAGCAATATAACTAACTCATGTTGGAAGCTCCCATAAAAGGAAAGCAAAGAAGTAGCAGTGACTAGTGCCATGCTAATGTTAGTTTCCTGATGAAAAGAGGGTCTTAGAGGATCATTTGAAATCTGTATAAAATCTAGAAAGAACGATGCACATCAAGCCAATTACGATGCTTGTGCTATCCATGACTAATTCCCTAAACATGATACCAACTACATATCTTTATTGAGATTAGATCTCGATGAAATGTTATCTTCACCTCTCCGTGGAGTACAATAAATGTTTTATAGATTGGTCAATTTCTCTCCGCACCCCAGAAACATTACTTTAGCAAACTACTAGCGACAGAAGACACCTCTATTTTACAATATATGGCCCCAATTTAAAGCCATGAACATACTGGATTGTTTATTTTATTCGTGACAACTTCAACCACAAAAATCTTCCAAAATGTATAGGATATTTGAATCATATTGTAAGAATATAACTGTTAACATTTGTATTAGAATTACTTTCACACTATAGTTTTATAAGAAATTCCGCATGATGTAAGACAAACTAATGGTCAATTTTCTGTTATGAGTGCTACAATATTTGTGTTTTTAGATAAGAGCAATACATTAATAATTAAAAAAAGAGGCTACGAATCTAGAGGAATGAATCCTCACAACAGTAAACTAATTAAACGCTACGGCGATTATAGTGTGGGCAAAACTTGGGTAACATGGGTCTTACGATAAGACAGAGGTGAGCTTTTAAGGTTTGCGATAAGCTTTCAACTTAGTATCTTTAAAGCTCGCCCCAAACAATGCTTCTTTCTAGGTGCATGATGGCTCAAATAAAAACCTTTTTAGTGATAGTTATAAAGACCTCATAAATGTAACTAGTAGTTTACAAGAACCAGTTCAATCTGTTCCAAGCTCCTACTGGCCCTTCACCAAACTCATTGGAATTTTCTTATCAGAGAACCTACATACTAACAAACATTGTCATCATAACAAGGTAAGAAGAGTTATGACTTATGAGACTCATCACCAATATCCAGATCTTGCAAATTTGAGACACTTCACACTATACCACCCAAGTTTCCATTTCTGCCCAACACACTAGCTGTACGACTCGCATCAACTTGTGCACTTTTCAAGCTGTTAATTATACAAAATCCTATGCCACTGATAGTGAAATGTGTAGAACTCCAAACATTTGAAATTGTCCTTCATAACCTTTAAACACACAATTAAAAAGACCATCATAAAATTCGTACAAGAAAATGTTCCAAAAGAGGACAGCCAAAAACATCCAAAATAGTAGTAAACCTGGTCCATTGGCGTCAAGGCAAGCCACTATCTTCCTATTAGTCAGGTAATTTGGTGTCGCTCCCATTAGAGAAAAACTATGTCCAGAACACCACTGATATTCCCGAATACCCCTTTGTCGAATGTGGTTCTGTCAAAAGTCTGTGGATACACCCCCCATCCCCGTGGCAACACAGTCCAACATCACATGCCCATATATAGATCTGGAAAGCTACCCTAAAGAGTGTCTAAGCGATAATGAAATCACAGCTGAAGCAACAATCTACATACAGTCCTATACCATGCAAATACATTTTTCAAACTATACATGGTGAAGTAATGGCACTCGGCGTGTGTTCACAATTTTCAGTTGATGATGTAGTAAAAAAGACCAGCAATAGAGACAAGATCCAGCACATAATCTATATTAGTGCATGCTATGTAGTGATAAATGCATACCTAGCTTTCAGAAGCAACAGGATTGTAAAGACTTCAAGACTGTTATAGCCTCGGTCAACAAAATCTCCCTGAAAGATAATTTGGGAGTTTAGAAACCAATGGGGTTAAAAGGAAAGGAATGCCAACAATAGAAGTAGACATATCCGAAATATTAAGAACAACCAGTACCATAAATATATAATTGGTATCTGGAACATGACCCCCTGTTTGAAAAAGCTTCATTAAATCATGGAATTGGCCATGTATGTCACCACAGACAGTGACCGGACTGTTAACAGGCTGCACATTCGACTCTTCAATGAGTATCTCTTTTACCTGGTGACCAGTTCAAACAGTACAAAGTTCAGAACAGTGCAGCTGCATAGCATCTCGTGCAACATTAATAACAGGAATTAAAAAATTCCATCATATATCTTATGATTAGTAAAAAAAACAAGTGTAAACTCCCAGTATGCATCAGGAACCAAGCAACTGACCAAAAACTAGTCCTAAGATTTTCCCCAAAAATAGTGGATCAAAAATTGCTTAACAAGGTATAGTATAATTCCAGTCAACTAGTGGATAATTTTCGCCGTAAAAAGTAATAAATTAATTGTGGGAGCGAAAGCATATACATCAAATAAAACCTATACATATAGAAATTTCGTTAATTACTTTTCCTGTAGATAGCATAAAGCCACAGCCTTTACATGTACTGGGTGATTTCGTAGGAAGGGAAGACTGACGACAAAGATGGAAGAAAACAATTTCTCTAAACATAAACAAAAAATAATAATTAAACCAAGCCCAAACAAGCCGAGCAGAGGTTGGCCACAAGTATTCGTTGACGATCATGTTATTAAATCTCGATTTCGATTGCGATCTCGGTTGCAGAAGGATAGGCCAAATCGAGGCTGCAGCTAAATCGAAGCCAATACAAACAGCAAAATGCAGATGTGGTGACCAAACAACCTTTGATACCCTGACAGCAATCTTCCAAAACGACATTCAAATGATCAACCCTCTACCTTTTTATCTTAAAACTATATTTGTAGTACAATTTTATTCAGATTTGTCAGCAAGGAACTATCAAATTCAAATGCATATCAGACCAACAAAGGTATTAAGGAGTTTTGTCCTATATCCAATATTCCAGTCACAAATCAGAATCAACAACCCACCCACTCGTGAACCACTTTCCAGGGATGCATTGTGGAGCATGCTAATCAGGTGATTTGGATCTCGCTTAAGCTAATTCTAACAATTAACAGCAAATGTCTCTCCCATATGCATTGCAGGTACTGTAACATATTGCATATCAAGAATACTAGTAACAACACAGAGAAACTTTAACTAAGGGCTTTGTTCATTTTACTAATCTACTTTCGCCCAGAAAAGACCCCTGAGCTGAACGACAGCAAGTACTAAAAGACTAATAGTGTACATAGTACACCCTCATAATTGGAAGTGTCATACTAGTGACTACACTGACAAGTTTCCATTTAAAGTAAACTTTAAAAAAAAGCTCTCTGCTTGCTGTTGATATTCTGACAGATGAAATCCCTTCAAAAGGAAACATGAGATTTGACTGCATTTCTGGATAGACACACACATAGCCTTAGAATTGCAATAAGACGACCGAGATAGAGATTGTACCACCCACTCAACTAATCTAATAGCATCACTTAATCACGGTTTCCTTTTACTTTCTTGTTTTTTATTCAAAACAAATACTCCATTCGCAATAAGAAGTCAAAAGCAGCAAATGAAGGACGTCAAAATGGCACTTCATCTAGGTGCAAATAGGAAACAAAAACCCTAACAAGGAAGAAAGATAAAGATGTAAAAGTTGTAGACTCCAGCTATATAAAAACAGCCAGTTAGTACACCACTGAATTTTCACATGAATGTTTACTAAAGCATAATGGCTCTGTTTGGTTCTAAGAAAATTGCCTTTAGCAGAAAATGATTTTTGTTGGAAAATATCTTTCATGGTAAAATAGCAAAACTTCAAGAAGAAAAAAAGTAGGAAAAAAAAAATTCAGGGCAGATAAAGAGCCAGGAAAATGCGCCATTCCTTCAAAACCAAAGGAGAAATGGACCTCGATATGGAAAATTGGATTTTCTCTCAATTTATTCCATTTTCTCCCCCATTCAAAACAAAACACAAGAAAATTATAAAATTGATTTCGCGGGTAGACATTTTTCGTCAAACCAACCATAGCATAAATCCCTTCTCGAAAAAGGAATTCATACAAATTTGAGTATGACGGCCTGAGGATAAACCTCTTGGACACACCTACCTCCAATATCAAACTAACAACTACCTGCTGACCTTCTTCCATAACCCCTATTAAACGGCACCATGAAGATCGCACTACCTAATCAAACAAGCTAATACCGGCGAAACCCAAATTGCCACACAACAAAATCTTCATTTCTAAACAATCTCTACTAATACCAATTACCATTCTAAAGATCATACTAATACCAACTACACCCAAATTGCTACACCACAAAATCTTGAGTCAAAACAATCTTTACTTGGCAGTTGCCACTACCACAGGTCCAATCCAATCCTCAATTCGCTTTTACTCAAAAACAACAAACTTTGTCGACAATAACTTCAAAGCAGCAAACAACCATGTACAATCTTGCTTCTATCCTTATCTAATAACTCGCATTACCGGTGGCATAAAGAACACACCACACAACCAAGGAGCCTAAATTCGATAAAACCCAAATTGCCACACAACCCTCACAGCTGATAGTACCAAAGGTCCACGAGAATCCTCCATTTTCATGTACTTGAAAACGACAACTTTTGCGACAAGAACTCGAAAGCAGCAAAAATAACAATGCACAATCTTGCTTCTATCCTTAACTATCAACTCGCATTACCGGCGGCATAAAGAACACACCACCCAATCAACAAACCCAAATTGCCACACAACAAAATCTTCACAGCAGACATACCAAAGGTCCATGGAATTCCTCATTTCAGACGTGCTTAAAAATGACAACTTTGGCGACAAGAACTCGAAAGCAGCACATATAAATGCACAATCTTGCTTCTATCCCAGTCTAATAACTCCCAATACCGGTGGCATAAAGGACACACCCACCCAATCAACAAGCCTAAATTCGACAAAACCCAAATTGCCACACAACAAAATCCTCACAGCTGACAGTACCAAAGGTCCAAGCCAATCCCCAGTGCATTCTTGCTTGTATCCTTGTCTAATAACAATGCCCAATCTTGCTTGTATCCTTGTCTAATAACTCGCATAAAGAACACACCACCCAATCAAGGACCCCAAAATCGACGAGAACCCGAAGCAGCACTCAACTAAACCAAACAGTGCATTCTCGATAAACACCTATACAACCTCCAATTGAAGTTGATAACAGTCAAGGTAAGACCTTTAAGCTAAAAATCACAAAAAACAACATTTTTCACCGCATATACATACTTAAATTTACTAATAACCAACTAAATCTGCAATCTAACATAATCCCAGTACATACAAAAAAATAATTAAAAAAAAAAAGATAAAATAGAAAAGAAGAAGATAGATTAAGAAAAGAATACGTATTCACAGAGGAGCTGGAGCTCATCTTCGGCGAGGTGTTGGCCATCTTTGACCTTGGAGATCCATTTGTCCAAATCCATTTTATTTAATTTAATTCGATTTAATTGGGAAAACCCCTAATTTCTAATTATTGGATTGGATTAATTTTAGGGTTTAAGCCTACTCTATTTTTGGGCAAGAGAGAAAAAGGGGGGGCGTGGATTCAAATGGGAGCTCTTTCTTATTATTATTACTACTATCGATTTTTCGTTCAGGAGCCACCCAAATGTTTTTATTATTTTCCACAGATCCTTTTATGTCTATTGGTTTAATTATTTTTATTTTTATTTCATTTCGTTGTTTGTGGGCACTGGGCAGTAGTCAGGTCAGTGTGTCCAATCTCTCAGACCTTTGGGCTGCACCACATGAACCACACGCACCCACCCACCAAGTCACCAACCTCACTCACTTGACTTGACGTCAATACGTGATCCTCGTCACTAGGATCCATGCCTAGATTCAGATTGTCGCTCTTTTTCACTTTTAATCCTCTTTTACAAATTACAAATTTACAAGTGGTTGGGAAACATCGCATGCCACAAATAAGACAACAACTCCACAATTTCATTGGCTTTCATTCTGCTCATTTACTTTACTACAAGAATTTTTGATAGTGAGAAATATGTAATTCTCATGTTTTTTTTTCTTTATGATTAAGCATAGTTGATTGGTTAAAAATAAGAAATATAAATTCTTATATGAACTTCCTATAGTCTAGAGGGGTTATGTGGACAAATTACTCCATCTTGGAGAATTAGAAATTTCGAGAAAATTGCAACGCATCGCACCGCCAATTATGAAATTGAAATATGAGTGTTAAATATCAATCAAACGACTACACTTTGTTGTGTTCAATGACTTCTTAATATAAGTGATGATTATACCATAACCGCTATATGCAAAATCACTATATGGCCCTTGAAGTCATATATTTGTATTTTCATGTTTCCCTTTTCCTTTATGATATAAACTGACAACATACCCTTTTTTACAAATGGAAAACACCCCATTGCACTCCGTAATATAAGGTGGAGTTTGCCTTATAGCAGCTATGGAATAATCAAAAATTGCCTCATTTACACTTTATAAGGTTTTCACATTTGACCAATATATTAGTTGTTTGGTTAATGTCCACTTCCAACCTATTAAAGTGCATGAAAAGACCATATGCTTCAACAATCTTAATTTAAAATTATGTACCTTATTATTTTTTTCTCTATTCATTCCCCTATAAGAATCATATACACTTATGTCATCTTATCAAATATTAATTAGTCTTATAAAATATTCACCCTAAAACTAGTGACTATCGGCCTTCAACTTTTCAATTACGTTGTCAATATTCATTTACTATATTAGCTTTTACATATTTGCTATATTTTGCGAAGCATAGTCTTATACACTAAATTTGAGTAAAATTACAAAGGTTTTTTTTTTTTCAAGATTAAAAAACAAATTTAAACTTTAGCCCTCTCCAAATACCTTTAGAAATTTTCAATAGTTAATAGATGTTGTGATATTTAATCAATGTCTTGTAACTAAGATGTCAAGCATTCAAGTCTTATATGTGTCTTTCACCGCTCCGATCAAACCAAATAAACCACTCTTTCTTTTGTTCAACAATATCCTAATCATCCAAAGTAATTATTTTTCTCATAAAGGATATTTACAAAGCGTTAATCTCGAATAATTTTCATATTTTATTTGATTTATCCAAAGACATTTAACAATATTTTTACTTCTAAGTCCAGACATATTTTGTGATTTGCCATCACTTTAATTTCAGCCTTTTCATTTGCCTCATATATGGATTCCATCATGGTTAACAAGTCCATTTCATCTCTATCATCTATATTCTCTCTATAAAGGGAGGATGACCAAACTTCTCTGGTAAATTACCATGTTTATTAAAAACAATGTTATTCATAAATACGCGTTACCTAATGCACATAATTGCATGTTCTATATGGAACTTAATCAAATATATTTCATTGGCAATATAAATTTTAAGTACACAATTCTCATGTAATCTTTATATAAAAAACCTCTCTTTCACCTCACTATTCTAATTGTCTTGTACCTTCAACTTGAAGTACTTAGTTTTATCATAAACAAATTGTAGAAGAGCCCATTATTCTCGTCTCATTGATTCGAGTTAGGATATGAATTTAGCAAAGTTGATACATGCAAGTTAATGGCAACTTGGAAATGGGGAGAATTTGTGTCCGGCTATCGCACACAAAAATCCGGCGCGGCAGTGTCTACAATAAGCAATTATGTGTGTGGAAAGAACAAAAATGTGTCTAAAATAGGAAATTATGTGTCCGAGAATAACAAAAAATGTGTCTGGAAAGAGCAAAAATGTGTACGAAATAGGAAATTATGTGTTTGAGAATAACAAAAAAATGTGTCTAAAATAAGTAATTATGTGTTTTGAAAGAACAAAAATGTGTATGGAATAGGCAATTATGTGTTTGAGAATAACAAAAAATGTGTCTAGAAAAGTAATTATGTGTCTTGAAAGAACAAAAATGTGTATGGAATAGGCAATTATGTTTTTTGGAATAAAAATAAAGTGTCTAGAATAAGTAATAGTGTCTGAAATAACAAAAAAAAAATGTGTCTAGAATAAGTAATTATATGTCTGGAAAGAACAAAAATGTGCATGGGATAGGGGAATAAATACCTTTGTGTCTCAAAATGACAAAAATAATTTGGAATAAACATGTATGGAATAAACATTTTTATGTTCAGAACAATACAAAAAGTGTTTGGAATAGACACTTGCGTAGTTGCGTGTATAACAAAAAATGTCTTACAACAAATATTTTTTGTGTCTGGCAATAGATAAAAGTTGTCTAAAATAGCTACCATACCCAATTTTTATATACGGTAGCTAATTGGAAAAAAATTAGGTATAATCTACCATCTCATCTTAAAATGTTTATTTGACCAACTTGAGAAAAACTACAATCAATATATAGCCAAACATACATGTATAAATGTATTGATCATTTATATGTTTTTGGCGTTCGTCAAAAGCTGTTATCGGACACATGGCCAGTTCAATACACGGAGTTTAATATGATTTTCAGAAAAATACAAAATACCAAGTATAATACGGAGTATGTTATAAGCAAAAAAATTCTTAAAAACTCAAAAAAATTTAAAAAACATAGGGTGATGCTGGTAATAAAAAAAAAAAAAAAGAACATACGGCGCCTGCCAGTAGCTTTTTGTTTAAAAAAAATAGAAAAAAATAAAAACGAAAATGAAAAGCAGCTTTTCCATTCCACACCTAGTGGGTTGGGTAAAGGTAAAGTTAGGTGGACTATACAAATGGTGGTAGTAGTGCGAACAAGGGTGTTGACGTTCCAAGGTTGGAGTCCCAAAGTAGCGGTATCATATAGAGAAGCAGCACACTCTGAGTCTACTCCCGAGCTACTACTACTGCCGTTACACTAGTAACAATCTCAACAACTCAATAAGCAGGAGGAGGAGGTGTATTACATCATCAACATCAACATCAATGGGTGGTGACGTGGCAGAGAAGGTACCAGCAACGCCCCCAGTGGCGAAGAAAGAGAAGCAGGTGATGGAGATGTTCGGGGACGCCAGGGAGGACCACTACTACTGGCTCCGCGACGACTCTCGCACCAACCCCGACGTCCTCTCCCACCTCCGCGCCGAGAACTCATACACTGATTCCGTCATGGCCGGTATATCTCTTCTTCTTCTTCTTCTTCTTCTTCTTATTATTATTATTACTAATTCATTGATAATTTGTTAGGGACCAAACAATTTGAGGACCAGCTTTATAAGGAGATCAGAGGACGAATCAAGGAAGACGATATGTCTGTACCGGTAAGAAGAGGAAATTACTATTATTATGAGAGGACGTTGGAAGGAGAGGAGTATGGTCGGTACTGCAGGCGTGCAGCTCTGGACAACGGAAGCAACTTCTCTGTGTCTGATACTATGCCAGCTGGGCCTGATGCTCCTCCTGAGCATGTTATATTGGACGAGAATGTTAATGCTAAGCAACATGCTTACTATTGCGTCGATACCTTTAATGTCAGTCCAAACAATAAGCTGGTAGCATATGCAGAAGATACTAAAGGGAATGAGATTTATACTCTTCACATTATTGATGCCCAAACTCGACAACCTGTTGAAAAGCCGCTAGTGGGTTTGACTTGTTGTGTTGAATGGGCAGGTGATCAAACCTTACTGTACATCACTATGGATGAGATTCTTCGACCAGACAAGGTATAACTTTTAAGCTCAACTTAATATAATATCCATACAGCTTTTGAAGTTCTAATCAAAGCAGCTTCTGTTCCGACATTTATGTGTAGTCATCTATCCGATTTACTAGGATCTTGACTTTAGTTCTAATGATCTGTAAAAAGAAAGATTTCTGACAAGTTAGTGGGATATGTCCTTCATGTACACTTTAGAAGCTCTTGAATCTTTCTGTCTTGTTATGGAAGAGTATGGTGGTTGGTATTTAGTAGGAACACCCAATAATTCAACCTAAATCAAAGAGCTGGAGGTCCATGTTTTTTTCATTAACTGGTCTCAGCTGCCTGGATTGCCATGTCCATCAGTTTGTGGGTATATCAGATCCCAAGGGATATGCTAAATAATATTTACTTTTTGCGGCATATGCTAAATGTCTTGACCACATAGTATGTGGATGCTTAGGTTGGTTGATTGCTTCTAGAAAAGACCTATCTCAATGGTTACTCGCATGTTGGCAGGCTAACCAAAGCTAGCTCACAGGATAGTTGTGATGTATAGGGTACAATTGGACGAAACATTCACTTAGATTTTTCAGTGAGAGTATAGGGTAGGTCCATCGCAGGACTTTTATCGATGGTGCTGAACCGAGCTGAGATTTTTGGGCTGGAAAGTAAGGGGATAAGAAAAACTTTGTGGAACACCTTAACTATGTTCTATGGTGCATGTAGTTGATGACAAACAATAGAATGTTGTGGTGTGTGGGGCTGTGGGCTAGTATGTTGCCTGGTGTTCATTACATGAGAACTTCTGATTTTACATGGCATTCTTTTCCAGGTTATACTGAATTGGCTTTCCTTGTTTTATCTGATTTTATTTGAGTGGGATGTTTCTGATTCCCATTTGGTGTATTATGTTTCTATTTCAGCCTCTCTATAATAGTAAGTAACAAGTAATTACAGGGGTAAGCTTGCATACACCCAACCCCCACCCCCTTTACCCGCTTGTGCAGGAGCCTCTTTGAAAGCATTGGGATGATGTATGTATGTATCATGTATGTATTTTGTTTTTGTTTTATGGTAGACTTTCTTCTAACGAGCTCCTCCACACTATAGGTGTGGTTACACAAGTTGGGAACAGAGCAATCAAGTGACCTTTGCCTTTACCATGAGAAGGACGACAAGTTTTCTCTTGATCTTGATGTTTCTGAAAGTAAGAAGTTTGCATTTGTTTCATCTGGAAGCAAAACGACGAGGTTTGTCTACTATCTAGACACTTCAAAGCCTGGAGAAGGCCTCAAGGTCTTGATTCCTAAAACAGAAGGTTTATCCACATACGTCAGTCATCGTGGCAATCATTTCTTTATTAGAAGGAGGACTGATGAGTGCTTCAATTCAGAACTTCTAGCTTGCCCTGTGGACAACCTGTCTTCGATGACGGTCCTGCTTCCGCACAGGGAAAGGTTAAACCTTCCCCCTACCCCCACCCAGGATTTTATTTTATCTTGCATGCTAGTTAGATTATACGTTATGTGGGGATGACATTCTCGGTCATATTGTAGTTTTAGAGTCTCTCTCCCCTCCCCCTCCCCCCCTCTTTTGTTGTAACTATATTTTGCTGTTTGCTTTATATGAATTTATACATATATTTTAAAGCTCGTCTCAGTTATATTGCACTCAAGAGGATCACCTGTATTTTTACATTGGTTCTTGGTGCATTGACAATAATAATTATGAATCTAATCCCACTTGCTGCTGCTGCTGCTGCAGTGTTTTAGCGTATGTCGATATGAATGATGCCATAAGATACTAACTTTGTGGCAATGTCATTAAAACACCTGTGCTGTTCTTGTAAAGTTGAGACTGTTTGTGACTGGTGAGCGCAAACTGCATAAATAGTAATTTTGAGGAAAAATGTGAGGGACTACAAATGATTGCTCCTCGGTAATATTTGGTAGATAATTGATTTAAATCGTATGATATTCTTATGTGGTTAAAACTAGATATAGTTTAAAGACCAGCGTTATCAATGATTAGACTGATATCAGCAGGTGCTGTAGTTTTTAACTTCGCTTCTTTTAGTTGTGAATCTGGTTGCCTAAACTTGACAGTTACTTGCTTTCTGGCAGTGTGAAGATTAAGGACTTTCAGCTTTTCAGCGATCATCTTGTTGTACTTGAGCGTGAGGATGGTCTCCCTAAAATAGTTGTGTACAGTCTTCCTGCCGTTGGTCAGCCACTAGAAAAACTATGTGGAGGCCGCCATGTCGATTTTGTTGATCCTGTTTATGATGTGTGCCCATTGGAGTCACCATTTTTGTCCAATATTTTAAGGTTTTCATATAGCTCGTTGCGGACCCCACCTTCTGTGTATGACTATGACATGGACACTGGAAAGACTGTATTGAAGAAAACTGCACCAGTAAGTTCTTTCCATGATTCTTTTGGTTCCTTTCCTATTAACTTATATTCTTTAGGTTCCTTTCCTATTCACCTACAGAAGCATGTTCTATTCTTAGTTGAGAGAAACCGTGATATGTTTAGAGTTTGGGCTAAACTTTGGGAGTATTGTTCTACATTTTTCTACTCTACTTTCCCTGATACATGAGAATCTTGCTGTTTTGCTTATCTAATTTTTGATTTGATGTAATCCTTGTTAATTTGGGATCCGGATAGTAATGGATACAGGGATACATTTAATTTCTATATAAATAGGGGAAACAAAAAAAGACAACTAGTTAAATGCTAGGAGTAGCTAAACACCGTGAGCAATTGATATGGAAAAGGGTGTTACAAGAGGCATATTTATGAATTAAGGAGCTCCCATCAACAAGTGAAGATAGTAAATGTCGATGGAATTGGGAGAAATGATGGGGCTTTTGAAGTTGCATCTATATTCTTGTGAGGTTCACCATACACACCTTAGTTCATACCCTGCCGTAGCTTTTGTGATATTATATTTGGTACGTGACAGCATATGCTCTATAAATAGACTTCATAGTTCATACCCTGGGCATGTTAGTTCTTAATGTGTTTTTGAAGATAAGTGGCTTATTCATTAGTTTCTTGCTTGATGGGGTGGTAATTTACTCTCTTCATGATGGATGATATACTTCCATCTCATGGACCCCTACCAGTAATTTTCGCAAACCAAGCAACTTTGGGTGAGAACTGTATCTGGGAAGTTAAGAATAAGGCTTTCTTTAACCATGAGAATAGGTTTATCATGAATGCAACCTTTCACCATAACTAACTCCTAGATCAGACTCACTGCATTGTATGATTGTTGACTACTGAATCATATGCGGCCATTTCTCATTTGTGATTGACATATAAACCAACATCACCACTCTCAGTCACACTTTTCTAAAGCTAATGAACATGTGCTTTCACCCAGCCACAGCTGTCATTTCTTCTCTCCTACACAAAATTATTTTTTTATATATATTTAATTAAAAGCACGACAGAGGACAAGTAGTGAATTCATATTACTAATTTGTCGGGACTTCTTGTGAACGAGCAGCTATTGAGTTTAGACTCTTGGACCTGGCCGAAAATGCTTTAATCTTGGCAAATTACAACGACAATAACAACCTTATATGAATCCCGCTTTTGGTGAGGTCTGGAGAGGTCAGAGATATGCGCAGCCTTACCCCTAACTAATCTCGAAAGACTAAGAAGTATTTTGGCAAATTGTTTATTGCTTAATGTTGTAAAATTTTCCAAAACATGAGGAGAACTCTCCTCTCTTTTTCTCTTCCCCTCTCTTTTTCTCTGTAGTGGAAAAGTTAGATCATTATTATTCAAAGCTACAGTAGAGGACAAAAGAATCCTCCTAGCCAGAAAATTACAGGAAAGCCCAGTTCCTTTTCTAAAAGGGAGACAACATACACTTGAGAGCACCTGAAGCCTTCACTCATAAAGAAGCTAGGAAAACTACCCACTGCCAATCATATACCAGAGACTGACTATTCTTTGAGTATAGGTACTCCATAAAACTAAGCAAAATGTAGTTAATACTGTGCAGTTGCAGAGCATTTTCCCATATCTTGCTTTTTACCCAGTCACACAAAGCTTACTTGAATAAAGCCCAATGAAGCAAGAGAATTAACTTCTCCATGCTGATACCTGCCACGTTGAGTCAAATGTCGTAACATTTAAGCCCACCATAGTGAAGAAACAAGCACACATGGTCCACATGGATGTAAGAGTCCATTTTGTAATCTTGTCTGGTAAGTGGTGGTTCTGGTATGCTTCAGTCTGCTCTTCCAGTTTTTCAGTCAGGAGCCATAAGCTGCTCAGTGTGGAAGGACTGGTCTAAAAATACAACTGAATTTGGCCGTGGCAGTTCTTCCAGTTATGACTCAAGGAAGGAAAGCTGTATAGCATTACTTGGGCGGTTTATCACGCAGACTAGATCAGCATGTGAGCGATTTGAAAATTTAAGAAGTCGGTTTAAACTTCAAACTGCTTTTGAATCTGGCAACTTTTGTCAAGCTGATGGCCTGTATAATGAGGGGGGAAGCTCAAAGAAACAAAAAGATTGTCACATGGTAATTCCTTTCTTCTTATCTCAGACTTCATTTGGGATAACAAAATGGATTTATCAATGCCCTTTCATTGTTTCTTCTCTTTATGTACCTTTTTTAACCCGGGGGGTGTGCATCGACTATATTGATTTAAATAAAGCATGCCCCAAAGATCCTTTCCCCTTACCCCATATAGATGCTATGGTAGATGCCATTGCAGGTCATGAAATGCTAACATGTTTTCATCAAATCCAGATGGTCCCGAAAGATGAAGAGAAGACAACGTTTATGACTAACAAGGGGATATATTGTTATACTGCGATGCTATTTGGTTTGAAAAATTGCAGGTGCAACTTATCATAAACATGATGTTTAAGGATCAAATAGGTCATACCATGGAAGTTTATATTGATGACATGGTGGTGAAGTTGAAAAATGCATCAGATCATATCCGACATTTACGTCTATCCTTTGATGTACTGGAAAAATACAATATGAAGCTCAACCCAGCCAAGTGCGGCTTTGGTGTCTCATCAGGTAAGTTTTTGGGATATCCAGTGACCCAAAGTGGAATTGAAGCAAGCCTTGAACATATTAAAGCGCCGTGATGGAACCGGAGTCGCCTAAATCAATCAATGACATTTAACGATTGACAGGACGTGTGGCAGCATTAAACAGGTTCATCTGTAAATCATCTGACAAGTGCAGGTTGTTCTTAGACTAGGACATAAATGAGCCACAAAGTCGCTGGCATTAGTAAGACTTTGTGGCTGATTTTTGTCCTAGCCATTAAACAACACGGAGTTGAATGAACCTATTTAATGCTGCCACACGTCATGTCCTTTGATTGATTTAGGCGACTCCAGTTCCATCACGACTTTGATATGTTTAGGGCTTGCTTCAAATCCTCTTTGGGTCATTAGATATCCCAAGAATTAACCTGATGAGACTGCATTTGCTGGATTGAGCTTCATATTGTATTTTTCCAGGACATCAAAGGTCTGACGTAGATGTCGGACATGATCTGATGCATTCTTCGAATTTACCACCATGTCATCAACATAAACTTCCATGGTATGACCTATTTGGGACCTCTTCTCCCAAACTTAATTCTACTTATTTTCTAGAAAAATAAGAAAAGTTTACGAAAAATAAGTAAAGTTCAGGATAATAAGAAAAAATAAGTTAAGTTCATGAAAATTAGTAAAAATAAGAAATATAAGCAAAGTTAAGCTATCAAAACAACATGAATTAGAAAAAATAAGTAAAGTTCAGAAAAATAAGTAAAAATAAGAAAAGTTCAGAACCAATCAGGAAAAACAAGAAACTTTCAGATAAGATAAGTGAAAATAAGTTGAAAAGAACATGCCCTTGATCCTTGAACGTCATGTTTACAAGTCCTCGATAAGTTGCACTTGCATTTTAAAAAGCAAATGGCATCGCAGTATAACAATATATCCCCCTATTAGTCATAAACGTTGTCTTCTCTTCATCTTTTCGGGTCCATCTGGATTTGATGAAAACCAAATGACGCGTCCATAAATGTTAGCATTTCATGACCTGGCACTACCATAGCATCTATATGGGGTAAGGGGAAAGGATCTTTGGNNTTTAAATCAATATAGTCGATGCACATCCTCCGAAATGGGTGGTATTGAGGCTTTTACATTAAGACATATGGTCTTTTGACACTTATCTAGAAAACTTAATGCTTGAGTGGCAGTATAGAGTGACGTCACTGAAAGTAAGCAGTGCGATGAGTTAGACCACAGAGACGAATTGTATTTGACTGGTCTCTCTGTGGTGTGCTTTTGAGTGTATCTTGTATGCAACAACAAAACCTATCTTGAAAATTGTATGGGGTTAACTTGCTAAAACTTATACAAGTAGGAAACGACAACATCCTGGACTCACCAAAGCTTAGTTTCGTATAAAACATGTGTCCTTATGATAATCACCTTGAAAAGTGGATATTTTCCTCTCTGTTCATTATCTATGAAGCTCTTATTTCCTCTACTTCTCTCTCTCTCCCCAAGGATGTTTAGCAATTTACTGGTCTTCCTCATCTGACCACATATTTCAGTATTACTCATTCTTCTATGTTTGGGTAAATGGGTGGACTTTGACAACTTCATATTACTTGGCGCTCAACCGATGGTATAGTAATGTAAGGCACTAATGAAATGGTTCTATGATTAGAAGGTGGACAATGATTTTGGCTGACTCCAGAGCTTTGCCCCCCCCCCCCCCCTCTACCCCAGCGATTTTTTTCCTCTTCTAATGCAAATCCAAGATGAGGTGATTGATGTATACCATTTGTCTTCAGGTTTTGGGTGGTTTTGATGCATCAAGCTACGTGACAGAAAGGAAATGGGCCACTGCTTCGGATGGAACTCGTATTCCTATCTCAGTTGTCTATCGGAAAAATCTTGTGAAGCTTGATGGTTCTGATCCATTGTTACTGTATGGCTATGGATCATACGAGGTAAGCCTGGTGCTGTAAAATGTTGCATTAGTGCTTTCAATTTTTCATGGGATAAGCATTTCACCCCTTGATTACTGGTGGCCCTTTACCCTTGCAGCAGGCAACTGTTCTCTTTCCTTTATTATCTGCATTTGTCCTTTGATGGTTGATCCTGTCATTGCATCAATTTTATAATTAAGTTGGATCCAGGAATTGTTATCAGTATTTTTTACTAGCTGCTCTTTATGCACTATGAAATTTGGAAAATTGCTTAATTGAACATATAGTTCATCGTTCCTTTTGCCTTCTTGCGTCAAAGTAAGATGAAGTTGTTATTCATAGTAAGATAAGCTTGGAGTATTCATAGTTTGTCCTGTCTATCTCCTTTTGTTATTTTCATTTGACAGCGCACCTGGTATTGTCTGTATTTGAATTCGTTATTGTTTATCTGTTGCACTCGTTAAGAATCTGATTCACGATTGCATAATGCAATATTTTCCAAAGTATCTTAAGTGTTGACTCATCAAATTTCTGCCTGAAAAAATAAAGGGAAAGAATTTTTTTATTTTTTTTAATGTAGACAGTGCAGTGCTCAGATGCTTTTCCAAAAAGATGCTAATTATTTCACTTTTCTTATTTCATTTTCCTCTGTGCCTTTTGCTCTCCTAAATTTTGTGGAATTTGTGTTCTCTTTTAAAATCTTGATCAGCATGTGTCATGCGATACTACAGCAACAGCCAATAGCCACCTAGGATGAGAAGGGAATTCGGATGAGAAGGAAACCTAAATCCTATACCAACCAAAAAGGTCGTTTGGTTGAATTATAAATGATTTGCCTTTTCTAACTAAGTTAGCCGCCCTTCTTCATGTCTTCTCATTTCCCCCATGCCCATAACTCAGCACACCACAAGTAAATACTTTACATGCACAATGGCATTTGAGGCCCTAGTCGACCTCGGATTTGGGCAAGGAAAGGGTCATGGGCCATTTCTTGGCACCACTGCTCATACAGTAGTCAACCTCACCTGATTATGGCAAGGCCCTGACTATCTCATTGAGGGCCTTGATGCCTTTGCCGACCAGATTACCTTGTGCTGGAACTCCTTTTCTCTCCCTTACTAGCTCTGAAATGCCCCACCATGAATTTGGCCTTGAAGAAACACTTTAGATTAATTGCGTGATGTGGGAATGTGACAACTATTGTTTTTGATTTTCTTCTGTGCATGTCAAGTTTTAAACAAAGATGAAATTACTTTCTTCTAAGTCACTTGACATCGGGAAAGGCTTATGACTTTTGAGTTGGTAAACTGCCTTTTCGACCATGGGGATTTTTTTTTTTTTTTGTGGTGAGTTGTTGAAGCTATAATGTTTTGACAGATTTGTATAGATCCTACTTTCAAGTCATCAAGGTTGTCCTTGCTTGACCGAGGAATCATTTTTGCGATAGCCCATATTCGTGGTGGTGGAGAAATGGGAAGGAAATGGTATGAGAACGGGAAATTTTTGAAGAAGATGAACACTTTCACTGATTTTATAGCTTGTGCTGAGTATCTGATAGAGAATAAGTATTGCACGAAGGAAAAACTCTGCATACATGGAAGAAGTGCAGGTGGATTGCTAATTGGTGCCGTCTTGAATATGCGCCCTGATCTGTTTAAGGCTGCTGTACTTGGTGTACCTTTTGTTGATGTTGTGACAACAATGCTTGATCCAACAATTCCTCTGACAACTGCCGAGTGGGAGGTAAGATTTTAGCAAGTTTCTTAATTAATTTTGTATATGCTTTATCATATGCATGCAGACACTAATGTACCTGTTCATGCTTCTCGCTGGTTTCATAGCACTATGCAAATGAGAATTGTATCTTAGTCTATTACCCTATAAAGTTCCCTTACAAGTCAGAAACTCAGAGAAGGTTGGGCGGAAGGGGGGCGACCGTTTGTGGCAGGAACCAAGAGTTGATTGGGTTTTGTACTTGGGAGGTAACTGGATTCAAATAGGACCAACGGGATAATTATAATCTAATTATTTATGAGTAATTAGAATGTGTAAATGTTCTAGTACTTCCAAAGGTTACTGAGAACTCAACCCAATTCAACAGGTTCCCTTCTGTCTTGAGTTATAGACCACATAACTTCCATTGGCCTGTGGACCTGTGGGCCATATATTGATCATCGATTGCTGTAGCATTATACTCTTTTGTAAGATTAATGCCATAGAAATTTATGTTGGAAGTTTTTTTAAGGAGTGGAGTTATTACTACGTAATTCATAACCTTTGTAATAGTATTTTAGCAATCAAGTAATGTTTTATAATAACAAGCTATATGTTCTTGCAGGAATGGGGTGATCCCCGTGAAAAGGAGTTCTATTTCTATATGAAATCATATTCCCCTGTCGATAATGTGAGTTGTAGTATAATACATATAGAAAATTCCCCTTCTGTTTATAACGCTTTGATTACTGCGAAGTCTTTGGTTGTTCCCAGGGAGTTCTTATCGTCGATGATAAATTTTTGTTACTGTCAGTTTATACTTCTGCTATCTTATCGGTTATATTGTAATAATTTTTCGCAGGTTAAAGCGCAAAACTATCCCGATATTCTTGTTACAGCTGGTATACACGGTGAGAACTAAGGTTTTCTGGTGATCAGGAATTTCATATGCATTAATTTCTCAAACTTGGACAAGTGCCAATGCCCACCCTCTTGTATGGGCCATTTTATTTGGTGCATGTTGATTACCACAAAAGTTAATCGACTTTCTTACAGTGTGTGATTTTTTTTCATAATGTCCTTGATCAATTCAAGAGAATGAGCTTCAGTTTTATCTGATTTTTATATCTTAGTGACTTATTAGAGCCCTGTCCTCTAGGAAAGCAAAGTAGCAAGGAGCTGAGGACCTAAAGTCCTAATATATCTGCTCCTTCAAACTGTACCATCCTCGTTTCTCCCCTCGAAAAAGACCACATTGATGCCTGAATATGAGATATCATTATAGGCTTTATCATCCCTTGGACAATGCAGAATCAAGAATTTGTACTTTTATCCCTGTTTTCATGGGATTTTTAGAAGCATAATTTCGCTTCTAAAGTTTGTGATACGATTCTACCTTAGTATCCTTTCTAAATACTTGAACTTCAGAATGTGACTGATGAAATCATAGTTGACATCAATTCTAATTCATTGTATTGTGAACTTTCCCAATCTAACCTTTGTCTTTGGCAGATCCACGTGTGCTGTATTCAGAACCTGCTAAGTTTGTGGCTAAATTGAGGGAATTAAAGACTGATGATAACGTACTGTTGTTTAAGTGTGAATTTGGCGCGGGGCATTTCACAAAATCGGGAAGGTAACCTTCCTTCCTCTGTTTTTCGGATCATGATTTGCAAGCTTCAACTTATTTAGTTTGGATTTTTTTAATCGTACATGAAATTTTAGGATGATGTAGTTTGTTTAAAGGTTAGATGTACTTGGACAATTGACAAGGGGTAAGAATGGAATTTTCTACGTGTTAAAGCTGCAAGTCGAGTTCATGATTAACTTATAAGAAAGCCATAAATCATGAGCCAAAGTAGCAGCTATTGCGCCTATAGGGATCTATATAATCAATGGTCAAACTATGAGGTTTCGCCACAGACTTGTGTTAGTTTTTAATGACTTGCTGCTCGATTTACATTAACCATCCATGAAAGGGAGGGTGTGAGGTCTAAACTAAGTTGAGTGATAGAAGACGATCAGTCAGAAGTACATTTTCATCTGTTTCTTAAATCTTCTCGAAATTCTTATGTGTCGAGAGATGCTATCACAATTTACAATTGTGAGCCTTTCTGATTCAAATATGTACGTGTCTGGCAGATTTGAGAAACTCCAGGAAGATGCCTTCACATACACATTTTTGCTGAGTACGCTAAACATGATCCCTGGAACCACAGAACTGTGACGCTGACTTGGGACTTTAAGTTGCCCATGTGATCTTTGTGGCTTATTTGTGGAAACAGAGCTCCACAGTTGCTCTGAACTCTGATTATAGGATCTGATGTCATTCAGAAAAGGGAGTTAGCCATTTCTTTGCATATTTACATTAGTAGGAGCACCCTACTTATCACAGCCTGAAGATCCTTGGTTTACTTTTGTGGCATTTAGGCCATGTTATTGTCATAGTAGAAGGCATTAGTTTGTTTTTTTCATTTCTTTGTTGAGATTTGAGAGATAAGTTCACATTCCATTGTTTTTCCGATGAGAGGGACATCTGTTTTGTATATTCATTTCCTTTTTGAGCGGCTTTATACTGTCTCCTTTCCAGATTAGACGTACAGTTACTCACTTACGGAGTATTTGTTAGCAATTATTCCTCCTGTTTATACACCGAAGATTACAGGCAGGTCCAACCTTGAAACCTGGTTTTCATCATTTGGTAATTTAGACTTCGTTAGTTGACTTCACTCTTCCATACTTCAAGGTTACCCTTTAACAATGGGCATTTCATACATGGATCTAATAAACTCAATAATAAAAGTAACAAGATATATAGAATGGATGCAATGACTGATTAGCGTATGCCGCATGGTATAATTCTATTTTCTGTAGTTTGCCTATTTGGTCCATGTGGTGAAACCAAAACTTCCAAATAATTGTGTGAAGCCAGAAGGAAACAAATTAAAGATGACATGGGTGGAGGAAAGAATATCGAGATTACCAATGTTTCCGTCCTAAGTACAGCTCACGTATCCTTCTCAAGATTGTGGCATGAAAAGCTCGCCACGAGAGAGAAATGGACAATTACGTCCTAGTCATTAGTGAGTCACATCACATCTTGTGTAGACCTTTACAATGGGGAACTGATTTTTACACTCCC